>JASDQU010750430.1:0-54873 GCA_032191745.1 Picea mariana
CCCCCCTTGCAAGAGAAATCCCAATTGGAACACAACCCCCAATTGAAGAGAAACCCCCACTGACCCCACCATATGGAAAAAACATACCTCCATCTTTGGCCCAGTATTGGAATCATCTTATACAACATACCCCTCACCCAACTTGGGGGCAACAACTTCTGGCTAGCTCTGTCATACCCCCTGGTATAGGCCAACCCTATCAAGGTATGTCTAATCCTATTTGGGGCTTGAATTCTCAACCCCACGCCCCCATTCAAGGGTACAACCCTTTGAGTTACTTGCCTCCACAACAACCACCGAATCTTCCTAGATCTTTGCATTATATGCAGAATGCTTATGGTCCCATTGGTTTGTCAACGGGACTCCCTCCCCAAAATCACTAGTACCTGCATGTGAATAGATAGTTACCTTTCTTAGCCACCCTGGACCTCCCGGATTTTTCGAGGATTTTAAATGATCTGATCCATCACTCTCCCCAATGGCCCTCCATACCGGCCAAACTACCATTTGACATCCCTAAATTCGATTGAAAACTAGGAGAGGACCCGAACAATCATGTATTAAATTTTCACCTTTGGTGCTCATCCAACTCCTTGATGGATGACTCTATTCGTCTACGCCTTTTTCAATGAACCCTCACAAGCTCCACCGCGAAGTGGTATATATAATTACCATGAGGTTTATTCGCCGAATTCAACACCCTCGCTATGGATTTCCTCACCCACTACCAGTTATTGATCCGCTATAAAATGGGGACCGATATTTTGAGTTCTTTTAAACAAACCAAAGCCACTCATATCTCCAATCACATTCATGAGTGGTGACGGAGAAGTCGTCTCATCAAACTTGAACTTCCCGATGATTTGCTCGTAGAGTGGTTCATGAAATTGTTCGTGAACGACATCGATTGTGACATCGCCATGGGTGGAGTTGTCACAGAAGAATAGGCCATTATTTGTGCTCAATACCTTGACCTCATTTACTCATAAACGGGTACTCTTTACGACTTACTCCCTGATGTGCCTTGTCCTTCTACTTCTGGAACTTCAGCTACTCCTGCTTCTTCTCATGCAACCGACAATGTGATTGGAACTTTCCATGCCCAACCTCATTCCATCCAAACCTCGAGCAAAAACCCCAAACCCATTTCTTCTAATGTTCAAAATTCTCCATCTCCTACCCCTCCCACTGACAAGACTTCTGAGGTAAATGTTGTTCAATCTACCCCAACCGATAAAAAAAAATCCACAAAGGGAAAGGGTAAGAATAAGGAGGACAAAAATAATTCACAAGAAGAGAGAACCAAAACACCACCTGTTGATGATAGGGATAAGCGTAAACCCCGATGCCCTTGTCTTATCTGTGGTGATGATCACTACACTAAGGATTGTCCATGACGAGCCGAAGTTACTAAGTTCCTTCAAGGGACCACAAAACCACCTTCTCTAGCCATATTGTCACAACCCTTCCCTTCTCAACAATAGGCCCAATTGGTCATTCATGACCAACCTTCCCCCTCCAATACACTCTATGTCTTAATGTGTACAGGAGATTCAAAGAAAAATGACATCACACTTACCACTCGAGCCAAAGATTATTCTCCATCTAAAGAGAAGGTTGATGCAATACCTCCTTCGTTGTTCCAACCATATCCCATGAATCCACCTAATAATGGTCCTCTTCATCTCGAATGACCAAGCCTCGGCATAGTTTTTTGCACTCCTCCAAAGGGTGTCATTTGAAAATTAGCTTTCAATCCTCATGCCCATGCTGCAAAGAGCTACAATATTGTTGAAGATCTGGACCAAGAACCATCCACGATGTCAACCCTCAAAGTACTTCAAAGTTATCCTATACAACATAAGACACTGTTGAAATCTATTGGTGGAATTGACCCTATGGATATGAATTTAATAATTTTTTACTTGGAAGATCACATTCCAAGATTACCCCCTCAAATCACATTCCAAATACAAGTTATTGTCTCCGACAAAAACATTTGTAGAATAATTATCGACGAGGGTGCCTCAATGTGTGTCATGTCTATTACCTGCTGGAAAGCCATCAACTCTCCTCCTTTGACTAAATCCCACAACACACTCAAAGCCTTTAATGGATTTGGTTTTAAGCCTCATGGTGTCCTCCCTTCATTGTCGATTGCATTAGAAGTTAAAACGGTCCAAGTTGAAGTGAAAGTCTTTGATGCTCCTCTTGATTACAAACTTCTACTTGGCCGTAGCTGGATTGATTCCATGTGCACAATTGTGTCGACTCTTTTCCATGTTGTGCATTTCCCTCATCAAGGAAATTTAATTACTGTTGACCAATTAGCCTTATTTAACTCGGATTCTCATACCAACAACATACCATTCATTTCCAAACCCCCCCACCAGATATAAGAACATCGGCGTGGGTATTCTTAAAGACTCCTCATTAATGGGTATCTTCCGCATCCCACCACCCGATGTTCCACATCCATCTGTCACCTCAATCAACATGATCTCCACCTCTATTCACGGAACCCGTACGTCTCACGACCCATGGATGGTACCCAACCCTAACGATCATCTTCGTTACGTCGATGAAATGCCTTCGAGTCCGTTTGAATCTGCCTATCAGGCCATTCAATCGGCAACCCCTCCTACCCCGTCTCTTGGTGACTTATCTCCAAATCCTTTCTGTGTCATTTTTCCCATGGACAAGATGATTATGTCTGTTATGGAAGACACCCCATGGGATGATGGACATCATCATTCCATCCTCTTCTTGGAACAACACACCATCAAGAGCTACCAATGGATCTTGACCCCGTCAACCGTTGTTGTCATCTCTACCATTCCTGAGTATAGACATGATGTGTTTTCCGAAGGGAACTTAAGTAATATCTCACCCACCATCCCCCTAGACATATCCATAAAACCTGAAATTGTCGAAAATGTGCATATTGGAGCTTCGTGTTCCCTTGACAAAATTGTCACCTACAAGTCACTTTTCAAAGAATTTTGTGACGTCTTCGCCTAGAGCTACAAAGAAATGGTGGGTATTGACCCTGACATTGTGATACATGAGATTAAGACATACCCAAATGCTAAACCCATCCAACAACGCCTTCATCCAGTCCACCCATGTAAAGCGGCTGCTATCAAGCTTGAAGTCAAGAAACTTCTCAAAGACGGCTTTATTTACTCGATAGCTCTCACTAACTGGGTTTCCAATCTCGTCTCGATCTACAAGAAACAAGGCACAATCCGTGTGTGCGTTGATTATAGGGATATTAACAAAGCATGTCCTAAAGACAACTTTCCAACCCCTTTCATCGACCAGATCGTCAACGATTATGTCAGAAGTGAAATATTCTCTCTGATGGATGGTTTCTCCGGATATAATCAAATCAATATCGTTCTTGAGGACCAACACAAAAACACTTTTATTTGTCCTTGGGGCACTTTTTCCTATCATAAACTTCCTTTCGATCTAAAAAACATTGGCGCAACTTTTCAACGCACTATGTCTTACGCCTTCCATGATATCAAGCACATTGTGCAGCCATATCTAGACAACTTACCCACTCATTCCATGGGCCATATAGATCATCCCATACACCTCCGAGAAATTTTCCTTCGATGTCAATTCTACCATATATGCTTGAATCCTCAAAAATGCATTTTCTGTGTAGAATCCAGATGATTTCTAGGCTTTATTGTTTCACGTCAAGGGATCAGGATAGATCCTTTGAAGGTCGAGGTGATTCTCAACCTCCCTCCTCCTTCTTCACTTCGCCAGCTACAAAGTTTGCAAGGGAAAACAAACTTTCTTCATCGTTTCATCCTGAACTATGCCAAGATAACTCTTGGATTTACGCGACTACTAAAAAAGGGGTCTAAGTTTAGATGGGATACCACTGCCAACAAAGATTTCGAAGCTTTGAAACTGTCCCTCACACGTACCCTGCTTCTCTTCCCACCTGATTATAGTTGTGATTATTTCCTCTACCTCGTAGCCTCGGATTACACCATCTCTATGGTTCTCATCTAGGAGGATGATTCTCATGACAAACATGTCATTTATTACTTGATTCGAAGTCTAACACCCACTGAAACCAAGTATTTACATGTTGAAAAAATGGCCTTGGCAGTCGTCCAAGCAGTTCAACATTTTCAGCACTATATCCTCTCTCGCAAGACTACGATAATTTCTAACTGCAACCCTATGCAGCACATTCTCACACATCAACTGCTAGGGGGAAATTACTCCAAATGGATCGTTATACTCTAGGAGTTTGACTTATAATTCGAACATGCTAAGTCCAAGAAATATTTAGTGTTTTCTGAGTTGATATGCGACTTTCCCTACTCTGAGATGGAAAATGTAACAGTCGATTCATTACCTGATGAATCCCTTTTCCTGATTAGTTCCAATGATATTTGGTACGGATATATCACCATATATCTCCAACCCCAGAATTTCCAGCCCAATTTGTCTAGTACTGATCATCGTCGAATACACTACCAAGCCCACCAATATATTATCCTCGGTGATACTCTTTATCGTCATGGGATTAACTCAGTTTTTTGACACTGCCTCATGTTTGACAAAGATGAGAAAGCATTAAATGACTGTGATTCTAGAGCTTGTGGTGGTCATATGTCTGGATATGCTACTGCCTTGAAGATCTTTTGAGCAGGGTATTTTTGGCCTTCTTTATTTAACGATTGTATAATTGTTTTCAAAAAATGCCATGCTTGCCAGACCTACAACCATAAAATTCGGTCACATCCTGCTCCTCTTTACCCCATGGTCTCCGTTGGTACTTTTGTGAAATGGGGTATCAATTTCATGACATGTCACCCCCACTCGGTCGGGGGGCATGGATACACTATTGTAGCCGTAGATTATTTTACGAAATGGGCTGAGGTGATGTCGACATTTGACAACACTAGAAAGACCATATCATTATTCGTATTCAATCACATCATAACTTGTTTTAGTGTTCCTCAGACTATCATCACCGATCATGGTAGCCACTTTAGAAACTTCATGATCTCTGAACTCACTGAAAAGTTGGGTCTTCGCCATGAAAACTCAACACCTTATTACCCACAAGCCAATGGCCAAGTCGAAGCAATTAACAAAGTCCTCATTACTATGCTTCGACGAATGATAGGGATTCACAAAACGAGTTGGCAAACGATGTTGTTTTCAGCATTGTGGTCTTACCGAACATCCGTTAAGTCTTCTACTGGGTTTACAACATTCCAGTTAGTCTATGGTCTAAAATCCATCCTGCTGATTGAATGTGAGATACCCTCCCTAAAACTAGTCGTCAAACTCATCCCAAACACTTATGCCGAATAAGAACATCTGTTGTATCTCATGCGATTAGAAAAAACTCGTCGTGACACCGCCCTAGTCATAGAAACACATAAGAAACACGTCAAAGGCCAATATGACAAACATGTCAAGACTCACGTTTTCTCCGAAGATGATCTAGTTCTCCTTTATGAAAAAGATCGAGATATGATAAGATCAAGAAAATTCAAAGCTATGTGGTGAGGTCCTTATATCATTAGATGATTTTTGGAGAAAGGAGCTTACGAGTTAGTAAATTACGACGGTATCCCTTTGAGTGAACCCAGAAATGGGTTGTACTTAAAGAAGTACTATGCCTAAGATCACCTGTGCATGAGTACGTGTATGATTTTTCATTATCTGGTCTCTTCCCTTATGTTACGTTGTGTTTGGTTTCCAGATGTCGGAGTCTTCACTACCCCACATTGGCTTCGCTGATGGCACTAGCCATAGTACTCAGAACCTTGCTTCTATTGCTTGGGCAATTTACGCCCCTACAAACAAACTTATCACTCTACGAGGTGTGTGTCTCGGTTGTGTGGCCAACAATTTTGTAGAGTATAGCATTGTTATCTAATTATTGATTGATGTTATTTCGTTCGGTATCCATCACTTGGTTGTACGACTCGATTCGCAGCTAGTAGTACTACAATTAAGTAATGTCTATGCTATTCAAAGTCCTACTTTATTAAGGGTATATTTACAAATTCGCCTTTTGGAATGTTATTTTGATTATATTGAGTATCAACACATTCCTAGATGTCTAAATACATTAAATGATGCATTAGCTAACTATGTATTAGATAGACATTTGGGCCATTTATAAAGAAATCACATCACATGTATCACACAACACAAGATAAGTTGGTAGAAGATGTATATATGTATATAACGATCAAAAGTTTTTACAAAAAGTTTATGTCTAAGGACCAAAATCTCAAAATCTGAAGCTCATGGCCTCTACAAATTAACGTCATGGGTGACACTCATGATAACAAAAAACTTCCCAGACCACCTTACGAAGCAGTCGACTAATAGACTTTGATACGCCCACAGTGTGGTGCTGATAACACCTAGGGATCTCCCCGATAGCCATGTCTAGAATGTCAGCAGTCAACCCCTCCAAGTTTTTCTCCACTGCCTCATAGTCTTCAGCATCCCATCGCACCACTAGAGCCACCTTTCCTCTTCGTTGAATAGGGGAAGTTCCTAGAGGCTGATATGGCCCCACATCTGTGTCATCAAAAAAAGATTTTTTTTCAGTTCTTGGACAAACATAAAAATATTTTATATGATAAAAATCACGAAAACATTTAAAAGAACAAAATATGTACTTCTTACCTAGGTCACCCCACTGAGCATCCTTAGGTAGGTATAAATCTGAATCCCCTCGAAAGTCCAATAATACGTGTGCGTAGTCATCAACCATCAACATCTATGGCCGCAACCAGTCAAAGAATGAATCATTGTATTTGATGATGGGCCCAGCTACGTGTTGAGCCATGAGGTTTCACCACCTCAACAATCTTGGATCCTGTGGGGCTGATAAACCCCACTCAACTTGTAATCTCAACAATGGGACCCTCTCAAGAAAGAAGGACACCAAAAGTGATCCATACCGAAACTGCTTCAGGTCGCCCTTCCTTCATTTCATCAATTGACTCTTCATACTGTGGAGAACTACATCTGACCAATTGAAGACTCGTGGCTCCGTGCACTCTATGGCATAATGAAAGTAGCTCTAGAGATCCATGTGTGGAGCTTCTCTCCCGGCCATGCATGTTATAGTGAACAAGATTGTTCGCAGGGTCAAATCTTGGACCCCCCAAATAACAACCTTGCCCTTTCTTCTTTCTGCCTCTGGAATGCAGTACTGGTGACAATATTCACTCATAGGGAGTCTTCCACCTCGGCTACCGATCAATCTATCGTGGTACCCACACCATGATAACCTTATTATAAAGTAGATATCCTCGATATCTAGGGTCAAGGTGTGGACTCCCATGTGAAACAACTGTTCGCCCACATCCCATATATGAACCGGGTACTCCAACAACTTGATTTGGGTCCTCATACCTAAAGTTCAAAATAATTTCAAGAGACCACAGTCTCGAAGGGAGACAATGGTACCAAGTGGTTTCTACCATGTTCGACTTTAGCACATGTAATATCATGGCTAGATTTGTACTTCCAAGATTGGAGACCTTGGGTCCCATCTTTTGATCCAGGCTGCGATGGAGTATGTATGATTTGCATTGACACATAGATCCACTTTGTATGTCATGTGGCTATGTCGTCTTAATTTGAGTCCTCGCATAGATCCTCAGTGTATTCCTGGTGGTTGTGTAGTATTTTTGATGGCATGGATCCATGATGTATGATTGGTGGCCATGACCCACGTTCAATATGCCATCCTTCTGTGATTTGAGTATGGGAATGCCTACCACAGGAATAGTATTATATTCCGTAGATGCTTGGTTGTTTGCAGGTTTTCGATTAGGTGCACTCCTATATTTTGACACACACACACAGTTTACAAAGCATTTCGGCTATCATAGATTCTGGCCTCATACTTTGGGGGACATTTTGTTACACATGATTTTGGTCATTCTGGTGATGTCTTAACAATGGTGTATTCAAGCTCCCAACAAGGACTTTTTTCCCGAGAAAAGTGGCTCTTGTCTCCTTCAAATATCATACTTTCAAGGTGAGTTTGCAGGCTGCCTATGGCCTAGGGTGTGAGAATTTCTCATTCTCGCAGGCCACCCACACTTAGGGTGTGAACTTCTTGTAGTCGGCTCCATACACAAGGTGCAAACCTATTTTTAAGTTTGGAAAGGAGAAGAGGTCTCGAGGGTTCTAGAAGGGAATCTTCTAGAAAATGAGTTGGCATTCGTATGGTTGTCATTTTACTGACTTCTCATATTTGATGGGATCATCCTCATCCATGTAACCATCTCTCCTTCTTCTATATATTGAAAGGTTTCTCATGGAAAAGTTTAAGCAAGATTTAATGAAGAATTAGTGAAAGAATTGTGTGAAGAACCCTACTTGGATAGAAGCTTGAAGACTCTAGTTGGTCTATCAAGAGGGATTGGATCTTCTTCATGCAAGTACAACACAATTGTGTGTGTTGGAACCAAGGTTCAGTGAAAGGAATCTTGCAATATCAAGGTGATCAGGCTGTATCTTCTACTTTCAATTAATATGATACAGTGGCATGTACCTTTCCCATAAAGTCACTATTGCTTTATTGTGTAATTCCTTGATCATATGCATAAGTTGACGTTGAATACATTTTGCTATCTTCACTTAGGTTGGTTTGTGTTGTCTTGGAATTGACTTCACGAGAGCGTCAGAGTGAAGTGGGAACAACAGAGACCTAAGGAAACGATATAAAGGTATGTCACTTATTCCTTCCTATTGGTAGATTCAATGATTACAACTTAGGGAAAGAGTCGTGTCCTGTCTTGTTTTTTTCTAGATCCAGGTGGATCTAGGGAGATTTGTTAGTTTCGGCATCTACCGATTAGTCCAATAACATGTGGGACCCAGGTATGATTTTAAGTATGGAAATTTATATTAAAATGTAGAAACCTGGGCTAATATTACTAGTCCTTAATATGGAAAATGTAAAAAAATTTGCTATAGTTTTGTTAAAATATTCAAATTTCTAATGATTTTATATAGTTTCTATATAATTTTGGCGATATTTAAGGTAAAATAATTTTTTTTGTAGAATTTGGGCGAATAATTTTTAGAAAAAATGGAAATTGGCGAATCTTTTTTTGGGAAAAACCATGGAAAATTAGCCCATTTGAGAAATTTAGCCCCTAAAATCATCTATGGTTGGACCTTATCATCCTCATGGTTCATCCCCAACCTAGACACAGGGAGAGAGAGGTGTTGTAGCAGGAGTAGATGCCACAGATCTAGAGGTCATAGAGAAAAACCTGGAGGGGTTGACCATGCATGTTCTAGATGCCACAGTGGATAAGCTCCCTAGGCATTATCAATGCCACATAGTGGGTGTATCTCCATCCATCGATCAATTTCTCTGTACAGTAGCATGGGAAGTATCTTGTTATAGCGAGCAACATTATTGATTCTTTCATACATGAAGCTATGAGCTTCACAGTTTTTATATTTTGGTCTTTGGACAAAAACACTTTTTTTGAACTTTTATCGTTATATAAATATGAGGCTTTTATCGGCTTACTTGTTGTATGTATAAAGTGGGATTAGATTTTATAAATTTCTCAAATGTCTGTCTAACATATAATTAGCCAATGCATCTGGTAATGTATTTAGACATCTAGGAATGTGTTGATATTCAATGTAATCAAAATGACGTTCCAAGAGGCGAATTCGTAATATACCCTTAGTAAAGTAGGACTCTAGATGGAATACACATTACTCAACTATAGGATTAACAACTGTGAATCAAGTTGTACAATAAGATGATGTATTCCAAGTGAAACAATGTCAGTTAACAACTCAGTAATTGCACTATATTTTGAGATAATTTTAGATGCATGACCAAGGCATACATTGTGTAGAATGATTAATTCATTCATAGGTGCATAGATTGCCCAAGCAACAGATCCTAAGTTTTGAGTACTGTGAATATCGCCATCAACAAAGCCAATATCGACTAGCGAAGACACCGACATTTGGAAACCAAGAACAATGCAAGGTAAGTAGCTCAAGGGTGAAACCAAACAACGAAATATCACAAAAGAGTATAATACACTAAAAATTCACAACACTCATGCCAAATATGATTTAAGCATAGTACTTCTTCAAGCAAATCCCATTTTTGGGTTCACTTAAATGGATTCCATCATAATCTACCAGCTCATAAGTCCCTTTCTCCAACACGCATTTTACAATATAAGGACCCTGCCACATGGGCTCAAATTTACCAACCCCTAGTAAATCACTATCATTCTCGTAAAGAAGAACTAGATCACCTTTAGAAAAATCATGTGGTTTAACATGCTTTTCATATTGATCCTTGACACGTTTTTTCTGAGTTTCAATAAACAAGGTAACATCATGATGGATTTCATCTAATTGCATCAAATACAAAAGACGTTCCTCTTCATATGAGGTGTTAGATAGAAGTTCGGTGACCAGTTTCAAATATGGGATTTCACATTCTGTCAGAAAAATTGCTTCGATACCAAATACTAACTGGAAATGTGTGAATCTCGTGGCATACTTGACAGATGTAAGATAGGCCCACAATGCTAAGAAAAACATTTTGTGCCAATTTGACTTATGAATTCCTACCATCCATTGAACCATAGTAGTGAGAACTTTGTTGATTGCTTCAACCTGGCCATTGGCCTGTGGATAATAGGGGGTTGAGTTTTCATGTCGAATACCTAACTTCTCAGTAAGTTCGTATATCATAAAATTATGAAAATGACTATGATGATTAGTAACAATGGCTTGAGGGAAACCAAATCTAGTAATGATATGATTGAATATGAAAACACTGCAGTTTTCTCGGTATTATCAAATGTAGGCATCGCCTCGGCCCATTTAGTGAAATAATCCACAACTACAATAATGTATCCATGCCCCTCGACCAAGTGAGGGTTACATGTCATGAAGTCAATACCCAATTTAGAAAAGAGACTGAAGGAAACTACATGGTGGAGAGGATCAGGGTGAGATTAGATCTTATTGTTGTAGGTTTGACAAGCAAGGCATTTCTAGACGACAGTCAGTAATCCTTAAACAACAAAGGTTAGAAATAACCAACTCGTAAGATGTTTTGGGCAATGGCATACCCATACATATGACCACCACATGCTTTAGAGGGGTATTCATTGAAATCTTTCTCAACTTCATCGTAGGTGATACATCGTCAACATATGGAACCAATCCCCCAGCGGTAAAGGGTATCACCAAGGATAATGTATTTATAGGCTTGATACCGGATAGGACAACGATATGTACTAGAAA
Organism: Picea mariana; assembly: GCA_032191745.1. NCBI lineage: Eukaryota > Viridiplantae > Streptophyta > Pinopsida > Pinales > Pinaceae > Picea > Picea mariana. The sequence goes on from JASDQU010750430.1 coordinate 11,326, forward strand.
GATAAGGATGGAAAGTTTGGGTTTGGAGATAGATGATAATATCTCTATACCATATGTCATCAGAACTGATTAGAAAGAGGGATTCATCAAGTAAGGAATCCTCTGCCATAGTTTCTATTTCAGTAGAGGGAAGGTCACATATCAATTCAGCAAAAACCAAATACTTATTTGACTTGGTGCGTTCAAACTCCAAATCAAACACCTAGATAATAGCTATCCATTTAAAGTATTTTCCCGCCAAAAATTGTCAGGTAAGCATATGTTGCATGGGGTTGCAATCAGAAATGACTATGGTTCTACAAAATAAGATGTAGTGAAGAAAACATTGAACAACTTGAAAAACTTCCAAGGTAGTTTCTGCACATGTAAATACTTGGTTTTGGTGGTCGTGAGACTCTGAATCAAATAGTATATATCATGTGAATCATGTGAATCATCCTCTTGGACTAGAACCATATCTATGGTAGAGTCTGAAGAAGATAAGTACATGAAATAATCTTGTCTATAGTCAAGTGGAAACAACAATGTTGAATGAGTTAAGGCGAGTTTCAAAGATTCAATGGATTTATTGGTCTTGTCGTCCCATAGAAAATCGTAACCTTTCTTGAGGAGCTGATTAAATCCTTTCATTAATTCAACATAGTTTGGAATGAATCGACGTAAAAAAATTTCCTTCCCTTGCAAACTTTGGAGTTGATGTAGTGTGGAAGGAGGAGGTAAATTGAGAATAGTATCAACCTTCAAGGGGTCTACCCTAATCCCATGTATAGATACAAGAAAACCAAGAAGTCATCCGGATTCCACACAAAAAACACATTTGTGTGGATTCAAATGTATGCAATAATAACGACAACGTACGAAAATGCCCCGTAAAAGTGTTATGTGATCTAGACGACACATGGAATGCACCAATAGATCGTCTAGATAGGGTTGTACAATGTGCTTAATGTCATTAAAAGAATAATACATAGCGTACTGAAAAGTCGCACCAACATTTTTTATACCAAAAGGTAGTTTCCGGTACGCAAAGGTTCCCCAAGGGAAAACAAAATCAGTCTTATGTTGATCCACATGTAAAATATTGATTTGATTATAGTCAGAGAAACCGTCCATCAAGGAGAATATTTCACTCTTGGAACATTCGTCAACAATATTGTCAACGAAAGGGGTTGGATAATTGTCTTTGGGAAAATATTTATTTATATCCCTATAATCTACATAAATGAAGATCCTTCCTTGTTTCTTGTTTACCAGAACAATATTGGACACCCAATTGGTCAAAGCCATAGGATAGAGAAATCCATCTTTAAGAAGTTTTTCAACTTCAAGATTAATAGTAACAACTTTACGTGGAGGTACTGGGTGAAGTCTCTGCTTAATAGGTTTAGTGTCTGGGTAAGTCTTAATATCATGCACAACAATATCATGATCGATACCAGGAATTTCTTCATAACTCTAGGCAAAAACATAACAAAATTCTTGGAAAAGGGCTTTATAAGTACGAACCTCATCAGTAGAACATGAGGCACCGAAATGAACATGCTCCATGAATCCGAGTTTAATCGATATGTCAAGAGGAATGGTAGGTGAAATATTACTCAATTTCCCTTCATACAAAACATCGTGTGTTGACTTAGGAACAAAAGAATATAACAACAACGATAGATAGAGTCGAAATTCGTTCGTATCTCTCTATGGTCTAATGCTCTAGGAAGAGAATAGAATGATTATTCCCATTGTCCCATGGAGTATCTTCCATGGGCATGACTACCATGATCATATCATGAGTAGGAAAGATCATGTTGAATGGATCAGGAGATGTATCAACGAGAGAAGGAGGAGAAGGAGTTTCCTATCGAATAGCTTGATAAGCTGATCCCACTGGACTTAAAGGCATTATGTCACCCTAACAAAGATATTCTCCAGAGATAGGTACTATCCATGGGTCATAAGACTAAGAGGTTTTGCGAACATAGGTTCAGATCATGTTAATCAAGGTGACAAAAGGAGGATGAATATTGGGTGGCGGGATAGGAAAAGTACCCATCAAGGATGAATCTTTTAAAAGACCCATGTTGACATTCTCATAACCGGGAGGTGTTTTCAAAATAAAATGTATGTTTCTAGTACGTGAATCATAATTAAAGAAGGCCAATTGGTCAAAAATAATCACTTTTCCTTGGTGTGGGAAACATAACACTCGGAAAAGGGTAGAAACAACTATGTGCATGGAGTCAATCCAACTCCAGCCAAGTAGAAGTTTATAATCAAGAGGTGCATCAAAGACCTAAACCTTGATGTTAACCACTTTACCTTCTAATGTAATAGACAACAAGGGAAGAACATTGTAATTTTAAAAACCTGTACCATTAAAATCCTTAAGAGTATTGTGCAACTGGGTAAGAGAAGTAGATCCAGTATCTTTCCAACAAGTAACAGACATAACACAAGTCGAGGCTCCTTCATCAATAAGGATTTGAAAAATATTTTTTTTTTCCACAACAACTTGGATCTGAAACACTAGCTAAGGAGGAAGCCTTGGAATGTGATCTTCCAAGTCAAATATTATCAAATTGGTATCAGTAGGATCAATTCCACCAATATCCTTTAAGAGTGCCTTTCGTTGAGTAGGTGTTACATCAATATTTTCCTCACCCTATGCAATATTGCATACAGGGCCTTATTCCATTTCCCTATGCAGACTTATCTTCCTTGTTGATAAAATCCAGAGACAAAAATAAATAGTTTTCCACATGTATGCATCTTGCAAACTATACAACATTTGTATATGCAAGCTTCTCCACTACAACCTACGTACATCGAGATTTGTGCTAGAAAATAAAAATTAAATATCGGGTTTCCATGTCACCACAGGAGATCTCTAATCCTTGGCCTTCCATATAATAGAAACATTCTGACTCAACCCTTCATATCCGTTTTGAAGTCTATAAAGAGGCCAATTCTAAGCTATGGAAAAGGGGAAAGAAATCAACTTTGAGAGAAAAGTTACTCTGGAGGAATTATTTACTTCATATTGAGTCTGCATCCCTTTGTCCTTTAAGTCTAAACATAGTGTTTAGCCCTGAAGTTCTTCCCTTATTGATTGAGAAACTCATTTTTTCTCTCTTATGAGTTTTCCTTTCGTGGAGGATTGAAGTGGTGGAGACCTAGCTAGAAGGAAATTAGTTTCTCGGTTCCGAACCGTGCCAACACAGAAGTCTGTAAAATTTTCACTTCTGCTGATCATTTATTAATAGGAATACTCTTTTCCTGTCCAACTGATATCTTGCAAATATATTGAATTATTATTCCATGGGTGTATTTGTCATGTTTATTAATGGATTATGCTATCTAATGTGGTAACCTTTTATATTACCACCATATGCTTTATTTGCTTGTTTGTTGGGTATGGTGGTCGCTGGGTGGGATTTGATGTTTCTCGAGCCTTCTTAGGTCTCTATAGTGCCTGTTAAGTACTTGTGGGATGACAGGAAACCCATCTTTGGTTGAATTTCTGGGTCAAGTCTTTCTCATCATCTTTTCATTTTTTATTGTCCTTGTACATTGGGCTGGGTGTTTTTCTACTTGGTATCCTGCTTGAGTTATATTTTCTATACACGGTAGGGTTATATAACAAGTTTCTTTTCAGTCCATGCATTTTCAGTTTTGTTATATTGAAAATACAAAAAAAAGGCATTTTGCATTGACTTGGCATTTTTGTCTTTTGAGTCCTTTTCATTAGCTTATTGCATATAGTGAAAGATTGCATTTTTACTTCTGAATTGCAGAGTTTAATTTGAAAATTGCATTGATTTTTAGAAGAATATCATTCATTGAAAGTTAAAGTTAGGACTTTGCATTATTTTCATATTTACTTTTCTTGCAGAGTCATAACATCATGAGTTTAACTACCATACTTTTTTGAGTAATCACGGCCATTAAAATCAATGCTATAATTTAAAATTAACTAGTCACGATTTTACTTTCTAGGGTGCACAAACTAGACTAGCATTTAGTGCCTTGGAATAGGATTTTGTGAGTAAACTTCTCCAAGGCAATTAAATCAAGATATGTGTCTGAGACAAAGAGTGGAGAAATCCATTGCATAATTGGTAATATCACAAGGCTCCACTCACGTCGGATTTAATCATGAGGTCGCATGAAGTCTATTGAAGGGATATCCCCCTAATAACTTCCTAGCGTCAGAGATATTTTTGGGAATCTATTCATATCTAGGGATCTTGCTAGTGCCTTTACCTATGTGAGAGGAAGTGTCTTCAAGGTTTAGAGCTTTGCTACCCTACCCATATGGTGGACCTGACTTACAACTGCTCACCTGCACATTAGTTATAAAGTGGTTTATTAGTTGGTTGACTTAGGTGTCTCATAGGTTACTTGCAGGGGTTATTATGTAGGTACCTAGGGTCAGATAAGGGTTTAACATCACACAACCTTTATGGAGGATTACCTCTCCGGGGGGATCCGACCGACTAGTTGTTAAGCCCACAAGGGCACTTATAACTGATTTTGTTACCTTCGATATTTAGCATGGAGTCTCAGGCCCCTCTTGGGAAAGACATGCCTTCTTTAGGGAGGGATGCCACTCAACCACTTTACCCCGTTTTCATTTATATTGGTCATTTGACTTTTGGTGTGCTATTTGATTACTAATAGGCCTTAGGATATGTTTTTTATCTTTAGAGTCTTGAGCCATCATGGATTCGAACCAGCCTCCCCGCCGATCATGTCGCTTGTTATAGTTACCACTGGATTTCGAGTCTTTTTATTCTAAAAGGCGTAGAGTTATTATACATGGTACATAGACATCCACTATTCATACTTGTGATTCTACAAGGATGATTACTGAACCTGGTCTTCAGAACACTAGGATCCCTTTGAATCCCATACCTACTATAGTTAATGGAATGCTTTCGACTCATGCAACCTCAATGGTTGTAATTTCATAGGCACCTTTCATTACTATGGCTCGGCCTATAGTAAATTCTCAAGATACTGCCATGAATCATTTTGGGTCTCTTGGAAACTCACTAGGCTATAATGTTCACTCCATCCTGATGGCTTCTAGTCCTTTTTCTTATGGTATCCCCAACTTCACTCCACAAATTTCAAACTTCATCCCAACTACTGGCCCTAATGCTAACATTGAGCTCAGGGGTAGTAAACCTCCCTACACTCCTTTTTTTTTTGCGGTTCTCAAATCCTCCAAAGGACTCCTAATATGGGAGGCATTCTTTATTTTAACCCGAGGTACAACCCTCTTTCCTCTGGGTGGAGCAACCAACCTGGCAGAAAATCTTTGACTCAAATTCCATCCTACAATCCTACCTCCTTGGTGCAAATTCTGACCAATAGATTTGGCATGAAGAATCCACCTCTATCCTCCAGCATCCCACCCATAGGAGGTAAATTTAACGCTTTGGGAAACCCCCAACCTGGATCCAATCCGACTGGGGGCAATTTATATAACCCTCAACAAAACATTCATACTGGAATAATGACCAACCCACCTTTTATGAATCATCCCAGAGGAGGGGCTTATAATCTCAGGTAGGGCCATGGTGCTTACCAGAACCTTAGATCTCCTATAGTTCCTCAAACACAATCTTTCTCGGGAGCCTGGGGCTAGATGCCGCAACCCCATCTCTCTTTTCTGGCCATGCTTAATCTTCCATATTTGTCTAAGTTAATGAATGAACCAGTGAGTCATGATCCTACATGGCCCTCTCTCCCCACTAAACTACCTTTAGACATACCAAAGTTTGAAGGTAATAATGGAGAAGATCCTGGTGACCACGTCACTGCCTTTCACCTTTGGTGCTCATCGAATTTCCTTAATGACGATTCTATTCGATTAAGATTATTTCAATGCACCCTCATCAGAGTTGTTGAGAAATGGTATATTGAGCTACCTAGAGGGGCATATAGGATTTTAATTCAGTTGGTGTTGGTTTTCCTTAACCACTTCTAGTTGCCCATTCATTATGATGATAGCCTAGAATTGTTGTTGACTTTACACTAGGATATCGCCACTCATATATTGAAACATATCCAGGAGTGGCGTAGATGGAAGAGGTTGATTAAGACCCCTATTCCCCTAAACTTTCTTTTAGAATGGATTCTTAAGTCTTTGCACACTCCTATCTCGAAAGATGTTGTTACTTCTAGGGTTACCACTGAGGAAGAAGTGATCTTTAGAGCCCAACAATTAGATTTGATATATGCTTAGTCTGAGATGTTATATCACCTTCTTCCTAACGCACCATGGTCAACTTACGAGCCAAGACAAAATCCCAAACCTCATGATAATGGCATAGTAGATACTTCCAATGTAAATTTTGCAGATTCGGTGACAGGTCATATGAAATAATTGTCTCTAAACCAGACTGCAAGAGGACCTGCTTCATCTGTGTCTTCCAACCCCACTTAGTCAGTATATGTACACTCTGTGCAATCATCGTCCAACCCAAATGGTAACCAAAAACTAGGAGGGAATAAGAAAAAAGGACATAATAACCATAAGGGTGGGAAGAATGGTAATAAACCTAAGGACAATGGTAATAATGAGAAGACAGGTAATAAAGTTGGAGAGGGAAAACGTGAAAGATGTAAGGTGAAGTTTCCCTGTAAGCTTTTCAAATATGATCACCTTACCCATTTATGCCCCAAACTTGCATAAGTTGTGAGGCTATTATCTCAATCATTTGTCATGATAATGAATCCATTCCCACATAATCAACACCTAGCCTCAAGCTCCTCAAATGTCGGAAATGCAGTTGGTGGGAGTCAAAACCAACAGTTGCAATATGGTGACCATTTATGTATCAATATGGTTGATGAGAAATTTAATGTAGCCACTCGATCTCGAGATTATAGCTCTTCACAAGATATTCTTGTTCTATAATCTCATCCTCCTCCTCTGGAGGTGACTTTACAGATTGAAAAACCAAATCCACCACCTTGTATTCTGAAAGGAGTACTCAAGCGCTCTACCCATAATCCAAATGCTAGAGCCTCCCATAAATACTGTATTGTTGAGGACCTGGGTCAAACCCCTTGTGTGATGTCAGCTTTGGAGGTACTCCAGACATTTCCTTCACACATGAATTCCTTACTATCTTCTTTAAGAGCTCTACAACCCAGTGTCTCAAAATTTATCAAGTTTGACGTCACATATGTGAAGCCTCTCTTGCCTTACAATTTGGCTTTCCAAATCCATGTGGAGTACTCAAAGTATACCATCAAACTTGTAGTTGTTGATGAAGGCGTTGCTATGTGTGTGATGTCCCTAATCTATTGGAAAGCTCTAGGTTCTCTGAATCTTTCCAATTCATCGAACATGTTGACTTCTTTTGATGGTAATTCCTTCCACGCTCATGGTATTCTCCCTACCTTTCCAGTCCAGTTAGGTGGGAAGATGGTAGAGGTGGAGGTAGAGGTAGTTGATGTGCCTCTTGATTATAACCTATTACTAGGTCACAATTGGACCCATGCTATGGTCGTTTATGTATCGTCTATCTTTCGTACACTTTGTTTTCCTCATGAATGGAAGATTGTGAATATCGACTAGTTATCCTTTGCATACACTAGTCCTAATGCTTCTGTTGGACCATCGATCCCTGTGATTGACCATTCTCAGCTGACAACTAAGAATATCGATGTTGGAATGTATTCTTCCCTTACGGGTACTTTCAACTTCCTGGCATCACATCACCATGTAACTTTATGCTATGTCCAGTAGGCTCGTTTCAACAGGGAGGTCCATTTCTTTCTGCACTTCGTATTTTAATGATCCTTGGACCGTACCTTCCTCGACTTCATCTTGTGAGGGTCAACCACATACTGGCATTATATCACCAATCTTTGTTAGTCATGTTGGAGATGGGTCAACAACCTCTGCTAGTTACGTTGAAGACCAACAACCATCTGCTGCAAGTCATGCTGGAGGCACAAGTCTAGTCATCACTACTCACACTACACATACACCACTAACCTCTTCTAGTCATGTTGGGGTTTCATCACCAACCTCTGCCACTCATGTTGGAGATTTTCTACTAGCCTCTGCAAGTCATGCTGGGAACATGTCACCAACCACTTCAAGTCCTACTAGGGGCATTCATACAATTAAGAAGCCTAGACGTGTAAGACATAAGCCCAAGTTTCTTTGTAGGATTTGTAAAGGAGATCACCTTACTCATTTGTGCCTTGCTACTGCTGTGGTACAAGAAGTGTGGTCCTTTCCTGGGGGCCCTTCGGGTTCTGAGTCATCTTAGTTTCCCAACCTTATTTGGTTGATACAATAGTCATGTCGATGCAATATTTAACTGACACCCCTCTTCCTTTAGGGGTTGATGCATCCCTTGACCTTGTTGTCTTGCATCCTATTCAACTAACGGTCGTGTCAATGCAATCTTCGACCAACACCACTCCTATTTTTGCATGTAATGCATCTCTTGACCTTGTTGTCTTGCATCCTATTCAACCAATGGTTGAAGAAGTGGTTGTGTTGATGCAATATTCGACTGATCCCACTCTTCTCTTGGAGAGTGAAAATCCTAAAGAAGTGACATTGCCGATGCAATATTTGGTCAATCCCACTCTTCTTTTGGAGGGTGATGCATCCTTCGACCATGTCCTTAGCTTTTCTAGTTCTATACCTTCTTCACTAGGGATAATTCCACTCACTTTGAGTATGCTCCCTCCAAGTTCTAGGGTAGTTTCCTTTGATTGGAATGATCTTGTAGAGCCTCAACTTCCTTCTACTACACTCTTCTAGATAAGGGGCATTCTTTGATATATTGTAGATAAGGTAACCTATGAAATTATTTTATCCTCCTCGACTTGGAAAGATTTGGGTTTTCCCAAGCTTGTGTCATCTCTTCATAAGTTGTTGGCCTTTCATATAATTCCTGCATGGGAGCCTTGGCCTCCCCCATTACATGATGCTTAGAACAAAATCCACGAGTCTTAGTTAATCTCTTTTCCAACTCATCTTTAAAAAGAGAAAATATTTTCGAGTGATTTGTCCCTTTCACACTCGTTAAATTAGACTTGAAAGGTCATGATTCTTAGTTAATCTCTTTTCTGGCTCATTATCAAAAAGTGAAAAGATGGCCGAGTGAACTTGTATTTTTCACACTCATAAATTGGTTTTGAAAAGACATGTATTTTGCACAGGTTTATCCCTTTTTTACACCAAGTAGACTAAAAGACATAAAAAATGACATTTTTTGGCGTTAAGATGTGATTGCATCTCATGCCCTTTGTTGTAGCATTGAGGCTATAGTCAGTTCTCACTTTGCGTTATAAACCATTTTCCTCAGCCGTTTTGCATCCTCAAACAAGAAAATACTTTTTTATATCATTCACAATTTGACACCCTATAGCTATGAGGGAACATTCCCACAAGTGTCCATGTCCTGCATGCATTCCCCTGCATTGAGCATAGATATGTTTCACTGCTGGAACTAGTTTTGCTTACTTGCGAGAATAATTTCCTCCTCTGTATCATAACATTCATTTGTCTATGAAAAAAAAAAGGCCACGGGCGGGAAGGGAGTATTATCTTATATTGGCAGCACTCGTGTCGACTTTGAATAAACCACAAAGTTATTGAATCCATTAATCATCATAATTTTGGGATTAGCATGGCCTTAGGAAGATAAGCTTATTACATAGTCTTCTCTACTGATTGGTTACTCTTCCAATCCCTATAGAGAATTTCATTGATGCCTTCTTCATCTTATGGTTTCATCATTGGGTCTATGCTGCCAGAGTCCTCCATATGTCTCATGCTCTTGTTAAAAGGAATTCTATCAACCTATGTCGGCCACACCTCAGAATTATTGACTTTGCATGTCGTACAAACCCTTAGTTTGTCTCAGAATCACATGGTACTATATTCCTATCATGCAATCTGGCCCTAATTTCAACATTGGTAGGTAACCTTGAACCTAGCAGTAGACATTTCATCATTGGTCATTGACTGGGTGGTTTCCCTTGACGAAAAAACCTCTATCTGTACATTGGAATTCATTCAGTGTCTTGGATTCCATTATCCTTATTGGTGGTATACTCACCTTTGTCAATAGTTTTCATCATTGGTTGTTATTCAAAGGGTTGTTTTTGTGTACCACTTGCATTTGAAACACGTGAAAGATGCACATGGTCATTGGTTCGTGAACATGTTCTTCATCCGATTTCCACCAAATCATGAAGCTCCTACTTTGTACCTCGTGCTGACTGATGAGAGATTCCTTAATGCTCTCCTTTCAGCGGGTCTCTTTCCATTAAATTTATCCCATTTATTCTGGAAAAGGGACCTAGAGTCTTATGATTACCTTGAGGCTTGGAGTCATCAGTGGCAGGCTCTCTCGTCATCGGTAGTTGGGAATACATCAATGTTTCCTGATCGATGGATTATTTAGGTATTTGACACCGACTCCTTTATTGAAACTTGTAATAATGTACTCGGTTCCTTGATACATACTTTCATTATTGGTAGTTTGTCTCGTGTTTTTTAATGGTATATATCAATGAACGATAATCAAACAATGTCTCATTGTGTTTGATGTCAACTCTTTTATTCACATGATGTAGACTTGCACCCTTGGTGGATTGTGTAGAAGAGTTGAAGACATCACTATGTGGCCACAAATTTCTTGATATGTTGCTTCCTTTCATTGGACTAGTACCTATATGACTTCAGTGATCATGGGAGATCAGATTGTACTACATGGTATACAGATATCTTCATATTGGTTTTGAGACTGGTTCTACTAGGCCTTGTTCATGACTATGACAACTATTAGCATGTAATCGCACTTGTATTTTTGTATTCATGGCCACAAACACTTGTTTGGTATATTTTCACATGGATATGCAATTTAATTTTATTGGCAGACATGTATGCAAATTTAGTGCAGAATGTAATGAGCAACTATTTCATCTAGTTGATTCCCTACCACTCCACTTTTGGGTTGTTTATAATTTATTTAGCCATCGCAGATACTCCTATGACCTCACACATTAGGGGGCATCTATTAAAACAAGATTTTCCTCACCCTACACAATCTTTCACAGGGGGCCTTATTCCATTTCACTATGTAGACTTATCTTCCCTGTTGATAAAATCCAAAGACAAAATAAATAGTTTTCCACATGTATGCATCTTTCACACTATACAACATGTGTATACATAGGCTGCTCCACTATAGCCTGCGTAAATCAAGATTTGTGTCGGAAAATGAAAATTTAATGTTGGGTTTCCATGTCATGATAGGATATCTCTGATCCTTGGCCTTCCATATACTAGAAATGTTCCAACTCGGACCTTCAGTTCCATTTTTAAGGCTATAAAGAGGCCAATTTCGAGCTATGGAAAAGGGAAAAGAATTCAAATTTGAGAGCAAAGTTACTCTGGAGGAATTATTTACTTCATATTGAGTCTACATCCCTTTGTCCTTTAAGTCTGAACACAGTGTTCATCCCCCAAGCTCTTCCCTTATTGATTGAGAACCTCATTGTTTCTCTCTTATGAGCTTACCTCTGGTGGAGGATTGAAGTGGTGGAGGCCCAGCCAGAAGGAACGTAGTTTCTCGGTTCCGAAGCAGAAGTCTGTAACATTTTCACTGTTGGACATATTTTCATTGATGTCAATAGTTGATGTGATGATTTGTTTTTATGATGAATTATCATTGTGATTTACCATAGATGATTTTTTCATTGATGTCAAGAGTATATCAGTCAGTAGAAGAAGAGAATAGTATGAATATCAAATCTCAGAAGGGAAAACGCAGTACAAAAGTAAATAAATATCAAAGCTCACAAGGAAGAGAGCATTTCACAATATATCAGTAAGAAGAAGAAGCGAACAGTATGAATCAATTCATGATTATTTTTTATCATGATAGGATCAATAATGTTCCTATGATTAAATATTAGGAGGGTTAGCAAATGCAGACATCAAAGCTCAGAAGGAAAAGCGTAAGCTCAGAGTGAGAATCCTCAAGAGTTGTCTGATCAGAGTGAGAAGCCTCAACAATCGTCTGATGAAGAAATTGACTGTGTTTATCATCTAATATTACAGACGTCATTCATATGAGTGACTGTGGGCTTGACGAACATTGGAAGATCATGACCATTGGATTTGCAAGCCAAATCAATGACAGGGATAGATTGCAGAGGTAGGAAGGATAATTAAATGACTCGCTCATTCCAATCCTGCAATTGGTCAAGATCACTAGATCTAATAGACTTGAATATTGACGACTACGGTTGATCCAACAAATGATGAGATTAAGGTGGATTAAGTTGTGATCGTCGGATGCGCAATTGTCAGATCAAAAATAGGTATGAATTGTGGAGATCGAAAGGAGAATTAAATATAGTGCTATTTCCAATCCCGCAATTAGTCAAGATTTCCCAATCTTATATCTTTGAATATCGACAATTGTGGTTGACTCAACAACAACGCACAACCTCAAATTGTGGAGTTTGGGTTTGTAGTTAAATCACTTGCAAGTTATGGTTCTGCAATCATCGTTGACTGTTAATCTGCTTTGAGTGTCTTCAGGACCATTGGATCATTTTTTACTGGAAGGACATGATAAGCTAAATAAATATGAGAATTCGATTATTCAAATATCCATCAGCCGTCGGATCACTTTAAGATGAATGAAAGGATAAGAAATGACTGAGATCTGAGATATTGATCACCCGAATATCCATCAGTTGTTAGATCTCATTAAGTGAAGGATAGGATAAAGAAGGCACATAGTTTGAGAATTCGATTATCCAAAATTTCGTAAGCCATCAGATCATTCTAAAGTGGAAGGACAGCATAAGCGAAGATGGAGGGATGTTATATTTAAAACAAGGCAAAGCTACATCACAGAAAGATCAAGTTTTCAATCTAATATGCTGATCAATGAACAACATTCATTTTGGCTATAAGGATGTGAGGAGGTTACGCTCCAGAAATTTTGAGATTTGAAATTCCCGAAATGTGAATTTCCGTCAGTCGTTGGATCATTCCAAGTGGAATGATAGGATAAGATAGAAGATCTACATCGTAGACATATCGATCCATCGATCTAGGATCATGATCAATGAAAAAAAATTAGTTTGGGTATAAATATGCAAGGAGGTTAAGCCCCGAGAAAATCTCACTTTAGATTTTTCAGTTTGAGATTTGAAAAACCTGAAGCCCAAAAATACGAAATGAATAAGGACCATTAGATATGGAGAACATATGATGACCGTTAGATTAGGGATATCTACGTTAGCAGACCATGTTAGCAAGGACACATGGAAGATCACATCAGCAGACCATGTTAGCATGGACATGTAGCAGACCACGTCAGCAAGGACGTGTGGTAGACCATGTCAGCAAGGACTCATGGCAGATCACGTCAGCAAGGATGTGTGGAATACCATGTCAGTAAGGACACATGGAATATCATGTCAGTAGACCATGTCAGCATTGACAAGTGGAAAACTACGTCTACAAGGACATGTGGCAGACCACATCAGAAGACCATGTCAGCAGGTACACATGGAATAATCAGATGATGACAAGTGTCAAGAGGAAATTGTATTGTGCCATGTCAAAAAGTGATGTAAGAAATTCATGTCACTCTGGGATTTTTTCTTTGGGAGTTTTACCACTAGCACTTGCAAAAATTTCTGAAGTGTCGAACGTCGAAGTCCCGAAGCGGACATAAGTCATCTGATATGAAGGATCACTTCGAGAGTATTCTCAACCATTGATCATACTACAGTGAAAGTTGATATTTGATATCTCCGAAGTCTAGAGACCTAAAGGAGATATCGATCATCGATCTGATGTTGGGTGTACTCTCAACCGTTGATCAAAATATGGTGGAAGATTAGTGTAAGCATAATAGCCAAAGTCCCGAAGTAATTGGTGTCCATCCATCTCAATGCTTGATTAAGTCTTGGTCGTCGAATTAAGGAATAAAAGGATAGATGTAAGGATCGAATATGACCATTGATCTCTCTCTGTGATATAAATGTGAACCATTTGATCTGTTCGGCGAAATCGTATTCATGAGATTTGAAAGGTTGGAATTCCTGAATACCCAAAGGGAGAAGACCTGAAGTCCCGACAATCGTCCATCTCATCGAGAGATTGAATCGTGACCATTGAATTGATAAGCATTCAAGTGCTCATCTTTCCTCACGTGAGGTCACTTCCATTGGTCATATGGTAAAGAGATTTAAAGGGAAGAATGTAATGTGTCTCTTAAATTGATAAGACTATGTTTCTATGCCTATGATCATATGAACATGGTTTGAAGGAAGTGCTAGTTTTTGTAATCACAGAGACGAAGGAAATCTATCCATGCCTGTGATCGATTTATGAAATTTAAAGGGGATGCCAGGTGTAACGTTGAAGACCCAGAATGAGGATCTATGGTGGTCCCAAAAGTTTTTTTAAATGGAAAATTTAGTTGTAATGTGTTGCACAAGTCATCCCAATAACTTAAACAAGTTTTTATCATAAGCAAGTATAAATACAACCATATTGATTGGTGAACTGGACAATGTGCTTGAGAAAAGAGTAGAAAGGCTTGTGAAGTGAATGAGGTGGATCTGGACCTAAGGTCTATGCAAATATCAAAGAGATGTATAAGTGAATAAGGCATGAATATATCATAGGAAAGATAAAGCAAAGAAGGTGAAAATTTCAGATTCAGGATGAAGTGCGGTGATGAGCATTTATGGTATACTTCTAATCATGAGATAGAGTTTATTTAGTAATGGATAATTGTTACTAGAGTTGAATTACTATATGAACTCCAATTGGATAGATTGTGTTCTATCAACAAGATGGGTCTTGTGGCAAGCTAGGTCTTGCTTGAGAGTTGGTGCTCCTTAGTTCAATTGGTGCTGATATATAATAGTTGTTGCTGGGAAAATTCACATTTCTATATTCACATATATATGCATATCATTATACAAAATATTATAGAAACATCTGGTATCTATTTCCCATTGTGATTGTGATTTAAATGTTCTTAAGCTATTCAATTATGTTTTAATTACTAACTTGTAAGAAGAAAAGTTAGAAAATTCCACACACTAATTCACCCCCCCCTCTTAGTGTGGGCGGTGATTTCAACAATTGGTATTAAAGCGGGTTCCTTCATCACGGTTTAAACACTGAAGATAGATTCAGAAGAAATAGGTGGACAAATTGCTATCTCCACAAATGAAGCTCCCTTATTTGATGGAACAAATTATTTATCATGGAGGGAAAATATGAAAATATATCTGAAGTCAAGAGGATCTGGAGTTTGGGATTCGATAGTAAGTAAGCCCTTTCACTTAAATACTTCAAAGAGAAAATCCAAAACTGCAAAGGAAGCAAAGAGAAACAATTCAGTAGCCTTAAAATCAATACAGGATGGATTGTCAGATGAAATCAAAGAAAAGATGAAGCACTACAAATCTGCCAATGAATTATGGATTCAATTAGAAAATTTTGATCAGAATGAAACAGAAGAATAAGAGAAATCCAATCAAAGTGAGAAAGAAGACTTAGATACAGAGGATTCCCGTCAGAATAAAGAACAAGACTCTAATACAGAGGATTCCTATCAGCATAATGAACAAAACTCAGAAGAAGAGAATTATTATCAAGATAATGAAGAAGATATAGAAAATGAAAACTGCAATCAGATTGAAGTACATAGTATAGAGAAAAATATTTCTAATCAGAATGAAATACAAGATTTGATGAAAATCTTAGTCAACAGTGAGGAAGACAACCTCATCAAGGAATTGAGCCATACCTCAGTAATCCCTAAAGAAAAATTACATAAACTTAAAACTGATGTTGCAGTTGCCATATGAGAGATTCGTTTGGAACCAAGAAATTATATGCATATTAAACTTCTTGTGGAGACTCTTGACAGTATTGAGTACACAACCCTTTTCACTCTAGAAGAGTTGGAGAAACTCCAACAGAAAGATATGATGCTGCTACAATAGTTAGATCAATTTAACCATGAAAATCATGAACAAAGGTTTCAGCTAGAAAACAAAGAAGAAGAGATCAAAAGTTTGAAAAACGAATTTATTAATCTAATAGAAGAGATGGAAGAATTAAAGATTATCATTTTAAATGAAAATATACAATGGTTCAAGTAATCAAAAGAAACAATGCTTCAAATTCACACCACTTGGAAGACTATATAAACAAGAAAGAATTGTGAGAAGTTGTACTTGAATTTGTTGAAGTATATATATTTTATATATATTGGATTGAATGAAAGTTCATTCTATTAGGTTGGTGCCTATTTGCAAGTTGGGTCTTGTATGAGGATTGGATTCATCACATCTCAATTGGATCTGAGATCAACAAGCTGGGACTTGTTACGAGGGTTGGATTCCTCATTTCTCAGTTGGATCTGAGAACTACAATATGGGCCTTGTAACAAAGAGTTGGGTCTCTCATAATTGTATGAAGATGATATTCAAATATTGATATTATGTATTCATTCAAGTTAAAATAAATAAATAAAGTATTTATTATTTTATATATATTGTTTGAGAAAATGAAATAAATATTTGGTGTTCAGTTAATGTGTGAAAAGTGAAAATTGTCCAATAGTTATGTGACATTGATTCAACGCGCCCCCCTCCCCCCCCCTCTTAGTGTCAAGTACCCATTTCAACATTCACTTATGATGATCATTTATTAATAGAAATACTCTTTTCCCATCCAATTGATATCTTGCAAAATATATTGAATTATTATTCCATGGGTGTATCTGTCATGTTTATTAATAGATTATGCTATCTAATGTGGTAACCTTTTATATTACCACCATATGTTGTCTTTGCTTGTTTGTTGAGAAATTTTTGTAGGTATATTTCTTTGGTTCAAAGTGATCAATGGTGGACTTCATAGAACGTATGGATGAGGTAGGACTTTTATCTTGTCTTGCTAGCATATTTTTTCATATAGCATACTTGAGAAGGGAGTTGATTTCTGTAGTCATTTCTGTTTGTTGT
The DNA here is from genome assembly GCA_032191745.1 of Picea mariana. Taxonomy (NCBI): domain Eukaryota; kingdom Viridiplantae; phylum Streptophyta; class Pinopsida; order Pinales; family Pinaceae; genus Picea; species Picea mariana. The sequence goes on from JASDQU010750430.1 coordinate 28,387, forward strand.
GGTTCACCCTAGCCATAGAGATATTTTCCTTGTAACAGTAGGACAACTTTGAAGGACTTCAAGATACGACATCGCATAGGGTTCTTACACCAGGTCTTCTACAATACTGTAGTTTTGGGCAGCACATGCATGAGGATTAAATGAAGACTTTCGAACAACGCACTTTGGAGGAGAATGAAGAACTGTATCGAGACCCGGTCATTCGAGATGAAGAGGACCATTTGGGGGAGGATGTTGAACCAACGAAGCTAGTAAATCATCAACTTTCTTTTTTGTAGGAGAATAATCTTTGGCTCGAGTTGTGACTGGAACTTCATTCTTCTTGGAGTCACCAGTACACATAAGTACATAAGACGTGGTAGAAGGAGAAGGTTGGTCATGAATAACCAATTGGGCCTGCTACTGAGAAGGAAGAGGTTGTGACAAAATGGCAGGTGTAGGAGGTTTCTTGGTCGCTTGCAGGAACATAGTAACCTCAACACGTCGTGGACAATCTTTCATGTGATGATCATCACCACAGATAAGGAAAGGATAATGTGGTTTACATTTGTCTTTTTCATTAGCATGATGTGTTTTGGGTTTCTCATATTGTTCATTATTATTTTTTTCCTCCTTATTCTTACCCTTTCCTTTATTTTTAGTTTGATTTTTACCAGTAGGTGTAGATTGAACCGAATTAACTTCGGAAGTTTTATTGGAAGAAGGATAAGGAGTAGGAGTATTTTGTACATTAGAAGTATTAGGAAGAAGGAAAAGGAGTAGGAGTATTTTGTACATTAGAAGAAGTAGACTTGGGATTGGTATGACTGGCTTGTGTGGATTGAGTCTTAGCATGAAAAGTATCAATCACACCATCAACAACATGAGAAGATATTGGATGTGTTGGGGTAGCATTCAAATATGGATGAGGAGCATCAGGGATCAAATCATAGAGTGTGCCCATTTGTGAATAAACGAGATCTAGATAGTGAGCATGACTAATCAACTGCTCTTCAGTGATGACACCACCCATGGAAAAATCACAGGCTATGGGACTGATGAGTGATTTGGTAAACCACTTTGCCAATAGTTGATCAGGAAGGGGAGCTTTTATTAAGCATGTTATCCTCCTCCACTCATGAATACGATCATAAATATGAGTGGAAGAATATTGTTTAAAAGAACTCAAAATTTCGGTTCATGTCTCATAACTAATTGGAAATTGGTAATGTGTTAAGAATGCCATGGATAAGGTGTTAAATTCATTAAATAACCCTCATGGAAACTCAATATACCATTTGGTTGTTGAACCCGTAAGAGTTATTTGGAAAATCCGTAATATAATAGAGGCATCCATCAATGAGTTGGACGAATGCCAGATATGGAATTTCATGACATGACTATTTGGGTCTTCTTTGGATCAACCATCAAACTTAGGAATCTTGGATGGTAATTTGGCTAGTATGATGGGCCAATAAGGAGAATGAAAAATAGGATCATTCAAAATCGTAGATAAATCTAGTAAATAAAAAATGGAAAGAAAAGGAAATTGTTTGTTCACTTGAGGAAATTGGTAGTTTTGAGGAGGAAGTCTCGTAGGTATACCAGTAGGACCATAAGCAATTTGTAGATAGTTAGATAGTCTTGACAAATTCAATTTTAGAGGATTTTGAGTCAAAGAGCCAACATGGTCTGGTTCATTAGGTATATTCCCTTGGAAAGGAACATTAGACTGAAAATTTTTACCCCAGGTAGGATTTATAAAGCCTGGATACGATTGTACAAAATTAGGGGGTACAAAAGAATTAACTTGAGGATGCTTCCCCCCAGACGGTTGTTCATTCCCTTGGAAAGGAAGACTCCAAGTTTGAGATTGTAACATAGGTATAATTTGTCCATAAACTGAGTTAGGGCCTCCAACTTGAGGTTTCCCCCCAACTTGAGGTTGTCCCCTAGTTTGAGGTTGCCCCCCAAATTGAGTTTTCCCCCACAACTTGAGGTTGTCCTCCAATAGGAATGTGAAAAATAGAAGAGATAGAATGACTAGTGCCTCCAACTAGATTAGAGCCACTAGGGCTAGGACTATTAGATCCCCCAGATAAAGGTGGAGGAGGAACGTAAGGCCCCTGGGAGAGAACCTTGGTAGGTGTAGGAATAAAATGAATAACAACATTATATCTAGGAGGAACAAAAATTATCGTCCCTCCAGCTAGATTATGGGAAGGAATATCAATGGAAGTATTCAAAGTTTTATACCCAAGGGGAAGTAACAAATTTGACTTAAGAGGAAGTCGTGTTTGAATAGGATCTTGAGTGATAACCACATTTCTAGTAGTAATAGTCGTAGCTTGTGGGACCATGGTAGAGTGGGCAATCTGGAGAGGAAGAATTGAGTGAGAACCAACCAACAATTGGTCTAAAAATGTGACGACATTACTGGTTGTTCCATTAAAATGATATAACAGTATCGTATAGGTAACAGATGTCTCAGGAATTTGTGATGCCATAGGTTGATTAGGACTTGTTCCTAGTGTGTCAAAAATATCGTGTCCCGAAGAAGTTATCCAAAAAGAATGGACAAGGTCAGAGATAGGATTAAAAATTTGAGTAGTGTGAACTGGGGTTATCAATGACTCACTCTGAAGAAGTGGATCGTCTACCCTAGACTCGACGTTAGGTCCAGTAGGTACTTAAATAGATTCTTCAACAAAAAGTTCTCCTGATGAGTTCATCCGTAGAAAACATGGAGCCTGTATAAAACTCAATAACAGATTTACATGAAGTTTGAATACCTCTAAAGAATTCGATCTAATTTTGAATCCCTATAAAAAATTAAAACTTCTAATCTAAGAGGCTACTTCATTATTTAATTCTCTCTCATGAGATCCCTCTAGTGAGTTAGGAAGAAAAAGGATGTGATATTTTGGATATTCTAGAGGTATCCCTTGCATCCTACATGAACGACGAGAGACAATGTTGGACACACAAATAAAGAACAAAACAAATCTATGGCAAACTAGAGAAACAAACAACACTCACTAATAAAATCTAGAAATGAAATGAAGTAAAGAAACTTTATTATTTCGAATTCACTAGTTGGTGATGAAATCCAACATCGTGAAATCAATACAAGAAGGGGATGGGATAAAGAGGGTGGAAAAATTACGTTGATGACCTGCTTAATGGAATTACACCATGTCGCAAGATCCCACAAATAATCATGGGTATACCCTCCAAGGAGCCCGAGTGATTTTGGCCAATGTTGATTCTAGGTACCATGAAGACTTGCCCCTCCATAGTCACCTCGTGTAAGAACCCTAAAGAGATAGGCTACAAAGGTTACCAATTAGGACAATGATGCTTCAGGAAACAGTTGACAGTATGATCCATGCTTAAAGGAAGGGTATCTAGCCTAAAGTAAACTCGAGAAGGTCTGTAACGATTCCCCCGACCAACCTTCGGTCGGGGTACGCCACTTCCAGAGAAACCACTCACTCTCTGACCCCAGTAGGTAACATTCCTAGCCACAGGGCTGGGATATGCTACTCTAGGAAACAATTTTGTTCCCTTACTGTGGAACATATAGTAGCATACCTAGTAGTCAACTAGGAAATTACACATAAATTCACTCTTTAGACTGCATGAAACTAAAACATATGCATACAACACACCTGCAGAAGCTTTACATCTAAACATAAACAAACAATTACTTTCTATAACATATGAATTTTATACTGAAATAACAGTAACCACCAATATGCATCATTTATAGGAAATTACCCATAAGAACACAAGAAATCATAATCACATATATGATAACATTGTAACATAGGCATGTAAATAGCAAAAAAACATATCAGTATATCATACAATTGGTACTTATCTTAGAAATACTATCACCAACTACTTACAGATTGTCCACGAACCTTCTATCCATAGACTACATTGTTCATCACTCTCAACAGTGAGTCACCCCCAATCTGGGACTGAACTCCACCCAGGGTAAAGCGATTCCTATCTAGGCTAAGGCTCATGGACAATAGGAAAGACTTTGTCTCAGGTTCTTACTCAACTAACAACCTACAACCTTTGATTCCCTACATGCCTGTCCCACCCAAGGAAGTGTGCCCCTTCTCTATTCAACAGTCCCTCGGCTACCCCACTTCCCTTCTAGGGCTTCAACAACAAGTCAGAATGGATGTCTCACAGCGCCGTAGCTACAGTTTATCACCTTCAGAAATCAATCTCGAACAATTATCTTGTTTAGAGAACTTCTCATGGGCCTGAAAACCCGCTTCTTCAATCCTGCTCCAGGCTAACCAGGTACACCAACCAAAAAGGGCGTGGAAATAGGCTTCAGGAAGGTGAAAATGGTTGTCTCAAGGATAATGGAATGTATGAGTGAAAATCATCATGGAATCATTGACTGGATAACTGAGTGTGTTTTTCAGAATCATTGTGAACTCTTCGTGAAAAGTGATGGTAAGAATGATGGTCATCCCCCCCATTCCTCAGGTGTCCATGAGAAAAAATCTCATGACCTAAGCTCTCCCATGATATGAATGCATGTCCCCAACTTGACACTTTTCCTATCGGAAGTTACTTTCATCCACTTGTCCCCAACTTTAGAACTTAGGATAAAATAATTATCCTTACTTTATGTTTTAGGAAATATTAATATAATATTCCCTTGACTTTTGGTCCTCCCTTTCCATAACTTGTGAAGTTCAGTCCCCCATCTCTTTTATTGTGGTCGGTCTGCACACATTGATCTATTTTATATTAATCATGAGTTATGTACAAAGTAGGCGCATTGGCCCTTGACATTGTTGGAAGCCAATTAATTTTTTTTTCCGTTGTCCTATAAGCTGCCTACACCTATGTCTTTTGAAATTCAAAATTGTTGTCGCATTTTTCAAATAGACGATATTTTCATTTCTTGTGACACTTGTAAAGTCGTCTTCATTTAGTTTTCACGACTATAAGCGTGAAAACTCCTCCATCGTTATTTGAACTGTCATGATCTCTTTATTGATATTTTGAATGGCACTTACCATTGGATTATTATTATGTGGCTAAAAGGATTTTCGAACTATGCCTATTTGCCTATTCTTATATTGGTTGCATAACTTGATTTTATTAAACTGGTAAGGCATTGAGCNAGGTGCATATTGAAGGGCATGTCACAGGTTAATCTAAAATGCAAATAAAGAAAATCAAATGTCAAGATAATTTAATAAAAATTGAGAAGACTTTAGAGGATAAATTGAATACTTATATTTTGTTAGAAAATAGAATATAATTATATATATTATTTTATGAATAGGAACATTATAAAACATAAGTCTAAATGCTCATGCCTAGTTAAATTATAATAATGGGCCTTAGGGAAATTAGACTAAATAATATCTAGAAAAATGATAATAAAATGTAAGACATGTGCACAATGTGCGCATGAATTAAATAAAAATAATTTTTAATTAAATGGAATTATTTTCATGATGAAATATGGTGTCAACTTAAAGTTAGAGTCCTAAGTCAACCTAGACTCTAAATCCTAACCAAGAGAAGATTAGTAATCAAAGTCCAACTGTAAATTAGTTAGGAGACATAATAAAGGAGAAATTGGGGAACTAAGGGACAACTAGGAGAAAATCTAGGAACTAATTAAGGAGGTGAGGAAAAATTCAAATTTATTTATTTAAAAAGAAATAAAACACATGCAAATTGAGGGAAGTGTGACATGTGTTGAGGGTGAATAATATCTAATTTAATTATTAAAAACTACTTGATTATGCATGAATTGACAAGTGACAAGACAAATTTTCTTATAAAAAAAGAAGCGAGAGGAAGAAGAAGGGGACCAATTGTGGGATGACTGAAATGCTCTCAAATTTTTCATGTGACTAGTTTACTTATGTGACTTGGGATGCAAGCTTTGTATAGGAGGTGGAATCATCTCCCTACAAGGACAATATTGACCTATTTTTTTATTTGAAATTTTGTGTGTGACCCCTTTGCGGCTCGAGGAGATAATGGGGAAGAAGAGTACCCCTAGCATTGGTTGGGAGGTACTGGTGAGTCCTTCACTGGATGGAAAGATTGGTGAGGAGTAACAAAGGTTTTGATGTATAATCAATGAATTGATGGTTGAGAGCTTCTCTAAGAGGAAAATCAACAGCTTCCAGTGAAGGCTAAATTTTTATTGTGCATTGATTTTTGTATCATTATATGTATATTAATAATTGAGAATCTATTGGCCTGTTGGCAGCTAATTCAATTATTTCTATTGTCCTATAAGCTGCCTACACCTATGTCTTCTGAACTTCAAATTTTCATCGCATTCTACAAATAGACGATATTTTCATTTCTTGCGACACTTGCAAATTGGTCTCCATTTAGTTTTCACGGCTGTAAGCGTGAAAACTCCTCCATCGTTCTTTGAACTGTCATGATCTCTTTATTGATATTTTGATGGCACTTACCTTTGGATTATTATTATGTGGCTAAAAGGATTTTCAAATCATGCATATTTTCCTATTCTTATATTGGTTGCATAACTTGATTTTATTAAACTGGTAAGGCATTGAGCATGTTAGATTTATATTTTTAGGACTTGCCTAGTCATTGAATTGCATAGGGGTCATGGTTTATTTTGTTTTTATATGATGTGATCCTTATTGTTATAGCTCTTGGCTTGTCATTTTTTTGAGTTCGACTGGCACAATGGTTTAAAACGTTTGATTACACATTTATGCAATGGCGCGTGGTTCACATTTGGTTTTGATTTTACGTTGAATGACATTCGTTTGAAAAACTATAGTTATTTGTGCATGGCATATCACTCATCGTTTGGTTGGACGAATAATATGGTTTTGAGTTGTGTTATGATTGTGTGAATAGATGTGGGACTTGGCAGTTTTACTTAGCCATATCTCTTATGCATGGCGGGGAATAACCCCACCACCCTCGCATGCGCACATTAATTCTTCCCCTTTGATCGTTCATTGTTGTTACACCGGACATCTCTGCTCCTGCGCATTAGTATATTCAACCCAAAACCTTGCCATGCGCTCGCACTTTGGCTTTAGTCCTGAGGGCTGAACCCAATGGTAGCCAGACTCTGTTGATGTTCGACAGTGCCCGCAGTGACCTTGAGGGCAGTGGGTGGCTCCCTTTCATACAAAAATTTGATGGTTTTAACCTCTGCATTGATAGACAATTCGCCATGACCTTTGATGGTTGTCGAGCCAAGGTCGACGATGTTCAATTGGAAATTGATGAGTAGTTTATCAGTCTTGCTACGGGTTTTCCTGCCACTGGACAACGATGTTCCAAGAATTGCAAAGTAGAGGAGGTCCCATGGACACTGCTCTTCCAGTCGCGTAAGGTTATCTCCTGTGATAAAGGTTTGCACGTGACCATGCTGAAACAACATTGGCATGATTTATTGATGATTATCAAACAATTTATCACTTGCGAATGTTGCTACGGGTTTGTTTTATTACACCACCTTCATTTTCTTATGGTTTTTATGGGTCATCATCTCAATATGCCCTATTATCTGCATAGAAGACTGTTTAAAATGTCTAATAAATACAAAACGAACCAGGCTGATGGCAGCCTTTTTCACTATGGGCTGGTTAAAATTATTTTTGTCTATCAGTTGGGGTGACACGGAGATTGTTGGAGCAATTTCCTTACTCGCAATGATTTTGAAGATTCAAACCCACCACAGGTTGAGAAACCTGTGGTGACCGAGGACAAGGTTGTACCCCCAGTACCATACAACATCCTTTTACCTAAACCCTTGCCCGACTCACCTATTGAGCTATCCCATACTGTGACTAAGAACGCTAAGACTTTGAGAAAGAAGCCTAAAGCCAAACCTATTGAAAACACCAAAGGCAAAAAGAATGCCCGTTTAATTTCTTGAATGGCAAGGAACAAGCCAAAACCTCTTGTCAACCCTAACCCTATCGTGTTGAGTGAAGACTCCGACTCAGAAGTGGAGTGTTTCTTGGCTAGTGAATACCCCTATTCGAAAGGTCTGTGTGTCGAACCCTCGTATGACTTTATGTCGAACCTACCCCCTTTCCTACAAAACGACCCTAACTACCCAGGTATTAAGCTGCCTTGTGAAAACCCCGGTCATTCATCGAAACCCTCTCCTACTCTGTCAAAATATACAGTGCCACCTTGTGATCAGTGTAGCTCGTGGTTAGAAAGATATTATCTTGATGTGCCAATGCTACAGTCAAGAATTCACTCTTTGGAGGACCAAGTTGCATGGATTACGAGTCAAAAGGATCAATTGCAAGCCACTGATAAGAAACAGAGGACAACAGGTTCCATCTTGTCTAAAAATGTGGATTCATCTACAACGGTCGTGAATTCGAAGTTGGCATAATTTGAGAAGCCTCACAGGTATGTTTTGATATCGTTTGTTTATATAAAAAATTCAAATTCGGTTTTGGATTGGTTCTATTTACAGCGTGGATTTTCTCTGTCACACTATATGCATTCTATACATAGCCATTCTTTGATTAAATGGAAGTTCGTTTTCCCATTTTAGCTTCGTTTGAATTTTCATCGGTTTGTTGGATCTTGGTGTGGATTTCATTGGTTTGATTTAGCTAAAATGAATGCTTTGATGTTAATTGAAGTCGTTTGTATCTATTCTAGACACAAGCTCTTTCTCATATTTCAATTTTTAACACAATCATATTTTGATTCGTTCTGGTTATAATGTATACGATATGATTGGCAATAATGGTTAACTGTTACAGTTTTATGTTCCATATGACTTTTGACCAACATAAATACAATTTGGATTGTTTTCAATATGATTCTGTACAAAATCACCCAAATCATGAATAGATTCGATTCATAACAGTTATACCCAGCCGGTTAATTCACATTGGTTTACTCGACTATGTTACCAGTTCAATTCATATTGCAATGAATATGTTGTTTGAATTTGATTCCAAGAACGAAATTGACTGTATCTAGGTCCACAATTTGTTTCTATAATTAAAATCAGTCGTGATTTGTTTTGATTATTTGCCTAGTTTGCAATTATGAAATCTGTTTGATTCTATTAAGATTGAAAGCATGATTATCGATCCTGTTTGTTGACTGTGCAAGGATCAATCACGAAATTGGTTAAGTCGATGTTGTTACATATGATTTCGTTTACACATAATCGAAACAGTCTTTCTATCTTTACATTTGATTGAACGATATGAATTTGTGGTTATATCATTATAGCTATAACAAGTGGGAAATGGTTATGTTGGATTAGATCGTATCACATACGATATGACTCACTATTGATTTCATTTGATTTGAAACAATCTTGTTACTGTTTGACCTGATTTTATGGTAAAAGAAAAACAAAATATTCTTACCCATGTTTTCGATTAAATCACTTTTGATTATGTTTCATATTGAATGATAAAATCATTTGAATCTTGAGTGATTTGTTTCAAATGATCATTGGAAGAAAATTGGTTTTAATTATTTTAAAAGATTTGATTTGATTTAGATTATGATTCTGTATGTTATTTTAGACTAGCTACAGAATCAGATGATTCTGTAGCTAAGTCTGTAGGATTAGATTTTTATTGTTTTGCTAATAAAATATTTTTCTAACTTGTTATTTTTGGTCTATTGCAGATGAATTTGAAATTGCAGTGGATTTGATGAGAAATTAGGGGATATTTGAAATATTTCACTTGCATTTTAGTTTCCTAGTTTAGTTGATTTTGGGAATATCTTCCCAGATTATGTAAAACAGTTTGATATTATCCACAGGGAGGTTTTACCCTGTGGAGAGACTTATAAATACCTATCATTTTTGTAATAATGATATCCTCATTCGTGGGAGAACAAGGATATGGAATTTTAATACAGACCTAGGCAGAATTTGGTGTTTTGTTACAGCTTTAGCTTCTCATGATATCAATATTTTGTTTCTTGTTATGTATATCAATTTGTATTTGGTTAATGACTACTTTAGCTATCTTAATCATTTGCAAATGATATAATTCAATTACTGCAATCCATATCTGATTTCTTCCAAGCATTTAAAAAACATAGCAGTTGCTTAGTTCAGTTTGTGAACGACAAATTTCTCTTCTTCATAAGTTGAATTATTAAGTATAAGTTTTTGCATAACAGGTTTCCCTTATTGCAGAGATTTATAAATCATATAATTGTTATGATTTTTTATGTCTTGTTTGTTCTGTTAACAATTCAAAGAGCAGTGCAGCCTATCATTTACGAGAAGCTTTTGGATTAACCAGTGCGAGTTTCCTTCCTTTGACCAGCTTCGAAGTCATCACACACAGGACAAATTAGGAGCGTTTCCAGATCAGTTTGTCATTTGTTTAGTATATTTGTTCGTAGTTTAATTTAGATATCAGGTTAGATAGATTTATAGGTAGAATTAGTATATTAGATTGTTTAATTTCAGTAAATATATTAGATCGTTTAATTTCAGTAAGTTTTATTTCTTATTCATAAAATCATAAAAATCAAAATATATCTCTGGCTGTCTTAGGGCAGAAAGCAAATGAGTTTTACAGGTTTTATTCAAATCTGCAAATTGTAGATAATGTACATTTGTGAATAAGTTGTAATTCAATTAGTAATTAGATATTTAATTGTTAGAGTTAGTATAATAGTAATTAGTAGATTGTATATAGAATAGTTAGAGTAGTTTATATTTAGTTTTAGTTTAATTTAGTAGTTTGTTTTAATTAGATTAGTGTATTAGTTTATTTTTTATTTATTATTAGTTAGTTTGATTTCTTGTATTTAGTTTTAGTTAGTTTGTTTAGTTAGTTTTAGTTAGTTATATTTGTTTTAGATAGATTAGTTAGTTTAGATTAGTTTTCTCTTTGGTTTTCTTAGGACCTTAGAGCGGCCAACAGAGTCGTTAAACCCGTCAGGGTGGTTCATTCGAAACGGCTTGGGTTATTTAGACAACCCCGGACCGGTTCCACTCTCTCAGTTGACGGACGGTCAATTTCGCCCGTCAACATGGCCCTTATAAATGAAAAAAAAAATCATTCCTCTTAAGTTTAAATTGGGTTAAGTTTTTAGGTGTTACATTTTCCTTCGACCTCTTCAAGCTCTCAATAACTACACACTCCTCCTGCATGTAGATATTTTGTGCATTAACTGATCTGCTTTCCTCCTGAGCTTTGTATTTCATAACATAAGGCTCCCAATACCTTCTGTATCCTAGATTACACCCGACAAGACTCTCTCTCTCTCTCTCTCTCTCTCTCTCTCTCTCTCTCTCTCTCTCTGTGGCATGATTCCTCATTGTTTGACCACCATTTCTTCCTCCTTTTAATGATTTCGATGATTATCGACCTAGAAGAAATAATTTGAGAATCTCTCTCTCTTTCTCTTGATAAGAAAACATAGGTTTTATTGATCTTGGTAAATACTATATACCATATTGTAATTATCAAGTTCCTACCACCATTTATAAGAGCTCACATATGCTCTTCTCTACTCAAAATAACATTTTTCACTACATTTCCATATGCAATAGCCTCATCAAGTTTAATGTTCTTGCAAATCTATTTTGGAATTAGTATAGCAGGGTATTTTAATAGAGCTATAGTTTGAATGGACTTATTTGGATGATAGACCTGTATTAATCCCTATTGACTTCAATGAAAACATAAAACCATGTCTAACAAAAACAACCGAGAAAGAAAAATTGACCAAGTGAAGTGAATATGGGGGTCCACTTCATGAGAACATCATGACTACATACCATAATTCAATATATCTATAATAAATAATTTTTAATTTACTATAATTTTTACATATTTACTTGACATCATACAAGATATAAGGTGAGTATATAAATACACATAGGTAATGATATTGCATGTCCTTGGAAATTCCATGACTTATCATTTACATTATAATGCCTATTTACATAATACCAAACTTTTTTTTTTCTGAGAAAAAAAAAATGTATTTTATTAAAAAAAAATTATACATATTATAGTCCATAAGAGGAATCTCTATTCATGTATATTATCTATTCTTACTTTTTCTTCACTACTTACCCATTTAAAAAAAAAATTGTAGTCTTTTTGTTATCCACATTTCATCCATTACAAAAAGAAACTATGTCTCTATAGCCTGAAAGTCATCTCGTTATAGGGTTTCCCTTCAAAAAATTCATGCATACAAAGAGTGCATTTGTCCAAAGAGAGGGACTCTTTTGAAAGGGATTAAAAAATAGTGCTTAAATACCTGTAAACATGTGAAATTGATAATCACTCTAAGAGATAGAAGAATGCATAGATTTGTCTCATCAAATGATTTATACCCAACACCTGAATTTGAACTTTACCCTTAACCCAATATACCATAGTCATTGAATCTACTAGCAGTTGAATTTTTTATTTCCTGAGTGTATTCATCACAAATAGTAATTCCCACAAAGAAAAGAGCTCAACCTTCATCATGGTAACTTAGGTTATGGTGTATCAAATTTTGTAAAAATGAGAGGCTCAAATATACACGACCGTCCTTTCTCTACAAGATTAAGGATATCCTTGGTTGGCCCCATTGAAAAATCCCCAAGTTGTTCCTTCGACCAAATAAGGAATGATTGATGTCCTTTTCTTATGAATTTTTATCTTTGATTTGAATTCCAGTGTTATTCTTGTGATTAAAGTTGTCACCACCTCAAGAGGAGGAGACAAATCCTGGAAAATTTTGATATTCCTAGACCACCAAATAAAATATAATTAAAAGGTGGAATGGATTGAATACCCTTGGAGATATGAGATTGTTTCCACCATATTATCCAACCTTCAAGCTCACCATTTCCCTCCTTTAAACATACCTTCAATAATTTTGAAATTATTTCTCTCACCTATTTTTAAAATGAACATAAAACAAATATATGGAGAGTCAATTCCTCATTTTTCATGCATAGTGCACATATACTAGGATCGATCCAACTTCTCTTTAACCCATTTTTAGATGTTATAAATCTATTTTCCATTGACAACCAACTTAGAATATTCAATTTTGGGGGAGCATGCATGGACCAAATATACTTCCACCACCATTTCATGTTTCCTTCACCATTTTTTTGTTCTAAGACCAAGTATCCCCACTTTTGTAGATATTGGCCATAGTTTTCATTTTGATCCCAGATGAGATAGTCGTCTATCTCCTCTTGTAAATAAATAAGGTTTGAGTAAAGAATACCCATGAAATATTCTCACTCAACAACTTTATCCCCCTCTAGATCTATCTGTACAATCAATTTCCACGTGCTTCTACCAATATAGTTTACTTATCCTATCCTAGGATCCCAAATAGAGAATATGCCACAATTGTGAAGATCGACCACCAAATATTTGAAGATTTTGTAACCAGCTCCAGAACTAACCCATGGATCCTCTCCAATACTGATGCTTTTCCCATTTCTTAGTTACCAAATTTTCCAATCACCAATCAATGGAAAATCATTGACAAGAGATTTCCAACAAACTTATCTATTCACAACCAACTTTTTGAGGATGTCTAAACCAGTCTACAAAGGGCATCCCTAGTAAGTACTTAGAAGACATTATTCTACCCCATAATCTTTTATTATTAACCAGCCTCCAAAAACTTTTGGAAGATAGAGATTTGAAAAACTAGAAAATATCTTTGATTCCCCACCCACTTAGATCCTTAGGCATAGATAATCTTGTTCATTTCACCAGCAAGATGCCTCTTGCATTCTTTCACCCTAACCACAGAAAATTGAAATAAGTCTTCCTTATCTTATTTAAAATCCCTGTTGGGATTTTTCCATCGACACCCAATAGAATATAATTCTTGCGAGAATAGAGTTGTGCAAGGTAATACCCCTCACGATAGCCAATGATTTATCTATACTGAGAATCTCACATGAATTTTCTTTATTAGCTAGAGATAGTATTTGAAACAGTAAGAGTTTGATTTGAGCATGAATCCCAAATATTTAGACCCTCCTTGATGAATTTGCATTGAAAAGGAAATATTAATACCTCCTACTATAAAACTTCATCTTGCACTTAATTAACAGTAATATTGACTTATTATGATTTAATTGCATCCATGTGGTAGTGTAGAAAGAGGGAAAAAATTATTTAAAGTGGATAAGTTCCTGTTCTATTCCTACAACAAAAAGAATGACATCATGAACAAATATTGAGTGGGTAATAATTTATAAATCGGATATTTTGAGACCCTTCAGAATCTCATTGCTTCTAGCATTTTTTAGGAGAATACCCAAACTATCAGCCACTATGAGAAACAAGAAAGGAGATAGAGGACATCCTTGGTGGAGACCCTTGGAAGAATGAAAAAAGAAGTTGAGAGAGATCCATTAATAAGTACCATAAAGTATGAGGATTTTACGCATCCCATAATCCATTTCATAGAGTTTAATTTCATTCCCAGTTGAATCAAGGAAAGCCTGAAGAAAATCCAATTTCCTTTGTCATAAAATTTGGAGAGGTAAAGATTCATAATAATAGAGGAAACATTTTTTTCTTGATAGAGTGCAAGCCTGAAACACACCATGAATTTGACACTTGTTCAGAAAACCATAATATTCCTTAGAAACAATTTCCCTTAAGATAGGCTTTAAATTGGAGGTGATTATTTTTTCTATGAGCTTGTAATCATATTAAAACACGAGATTGGTTTGAATTACTTGAAGAAGAGTTCCTCTTTCTTTTTAGGAATTAAAGAAAGGAAAGTATCATTGAAATACCCCCATACTTTCCAGGATGATTGATATTCCTTCACCACTTTTTAAATGTCATATTTAAGAAATTCATAAAATCCAAGGTAAAATTCAATTAACATCCCATCAAGACCAGATATTTTTATTTTTTTAAAGGAAGATAAAGTTGTGAAGATTTACTTTTCTGTGATCTCTTCCTGTAGAGACAAATTCATATCCTCATTGATGGCTCTTGGAAAATTATTTATAGCCATTAGGATCTCACCAATTGGGAAACCTGGCAGCTCCCAAAAGAGATTAGTGAGAATGTATTTTCTAACTTTTGCAATTTTTTCAAAGGAGGACATTAGTCAACCATTCCTATAATTTATTTGACTGGTCTTGTTAACTACCATATAAGAGTTTTCATATTTGTGGAATTTTTGTGTGTTATAGTCCCCTTCCAATATCCAACTCGCCTGACTTTTGACATGCCATCTATTTTACTCATTGGATAATAACTCATTATTTATTTTTAGTAAATCATCCAACATGGTTTCCTCTTCACTAGAAAGAGAACTATCCATATGATCGATCAATAAAGAACCAATACTAGATTCCACCTCATGAAGTTGCTCAGTCTCTTTCTTATGGAAAGACTTCACCCATTTTCAAGTTTCCTTTTTTATATTGGAAATATTTATAGAAAATGGTTCCATGTTAGAATCGATTTCTTCCTCTACCAACATAGTCCATGTGGAAAAAACAAATATTTGGTACGTTGATTCCGAAAGCTAGGTGTGATTAAATTTCATGGGGGAAGGAGGTATGGAGCCTTTTTTATCCAACACTAGAAAAATAGGAATGTGATCTGAGCTACCTCCTATCACCACCCTTGAATTGAGGAACCATAAATCTATCTGGCCTTTTGGCTACCAAGTCCTTTTGTTTTCACCCATTTATGCATGTTTGAAACAATTTAGTTGGCTCCATTTCTACTAAGTGAAATTACTCGTTTTAATGAGAGAAGTGTTATAATATAATCAATGTTCTCGTTTAACCATAGAAAATATAGAAATATTTTCACCCAACCTTAGGCCGAAGCCACCCTCGATCACCTTAACCTTGACAGAGAAATATTCTAGAGGCAAACCCTAGACTTGATAGCCAAACAAAGGTGGTGCACCTCTCTCCAAGGATAGTGCACCAAGAAATAATAACAAGATCTGATCAAATATTCCAAACCATAACTAAGAGAGATTCCAAGCCAAAACTGAAATATGCTAGTTGCACCAGCTGCAACAACATATCTCCTCCAAACTTGCGCACAAATTAGAAAACTGCAGTGCGCACAAGTGTGCTTCTGTAGTTCTGAGAATGTTGGCTAGAATGAAGACTAGTATCCTATATTTATACTATTTATGGTAGATTGCCTGGGATGAATTCTCGTTATGGGTGCTAATTCTTTAGTATATAACATTTCCTTTAGTTGAATTCTTCTCTTGGAGGATAATAACCTAATACAAGTCATTCTCTTGAGCCGACTTGTCTTCTAGCATTATTAACCAATTAATTAGGGTTTATTCTTTCTTCCTGTAATATTCTATTCTCATCAGGTTTACACGTGGAGGTAAATACCTCCCGCAGCTACCACAATATAAACACTCCCTCCTAGATAGGGAGCTATTGAAGGTAATGGTCTTGAGAACAAACATACCATTCAACTGGTAGCATCAACATAGTTGTATATATTATCTCATGATTAGATCATGAGAACCATCATCACTATCATTGTCATCAACTGCATCATCTCTTGAAACCATACTCTATCTGAGTAATCAGACATGATGCTGGATAAGTCAATCACGCCACAGAGTGACACAAGAACCATTCTTCTAATCTGGACATATTTCCTAGAAGAATAAATGTCCTGGACTATTTTCTATCTGGGGAATATTTTTCCATTGATCATCCATCTAGCTGATAATCATTTCCAACACTACTAATATTATTCAAGGAAATAGAAACAATGTCATTCAATAGAACACAACTGTGTATATCCATAGTACTACACAACTACAATCTAGTGGTGCACCACCACACCAAGTAGCAAACAGATACTTGATTAGTGACATATAGTCACAATTAGTGGAACACATCCACCATAGTATCATACATCTACTATCCAGAGACATACATTCTCCATAACAATCATATGATCTGATATCAACCTGCACATAAAACATTGTTATGATATAAACTGAATCATCTAGCCCATTCTTCCACTCACATCCGTGAGATCTGAAGACCATCTTCCCTCATAAGGTAAAACATCAATGATGAGCTATCTGGACTATTATTTTCAAGCAAGGAATAATAATTGTCCCGATTTCTGAGCCTGGACCATTCAACTATCTGGGCCATTCCTCCAGCACTAAACAAAGTGCAACATGGAGAGAATGAGTTTTCCCTAGGGAATTCCTATCACTGATTGTTGAACTTGGACCATTCACCTATCTGGGCCATTCCTCCGGCACTAAACAAAGTGCAACCTGGAGAAAATGAATCTACCCTAAGGAATGTCTATCCAGAACATTTCTTAAGGAAATGATTGTCCTGCACCAACCTCCAAAACAGACCATTCTTTGAAACTGCTCACAATTGTTAGCTTTGAAAGAACGACTGTCCGTGAGGCGAGCTAGTCCTCTTGAACACTACTGAGAGTGATTGTCAAGAAGAAATTCTATCCTAGACCATTCTCACACACTTTCCATAAGGGTAATCACTATCTATGGTACATCAACAATCCATCAAACCATTTTCATTACGAAAATGACCATTCCATCTGGACCATTTTCTGAACTGGAAAATGCCTATCCGTCAAAAATCTCAAACCACTTCAAAGGAACTGCTCATCATGGACCATTTTTCGAACTTGAAAAGTGATTGTCCATAAATCAATAACACATCAGTGCTCCCTCCCAACATGGGATTCATCTCTTCCCTTTTCAATAAAGAAGTCGTCTCCACGAGTTACAGTTCGTTTCTTGAGTATGCAAACTCTTTCATCTTGGAAAGAGGATTTACCAAAATATCTTCTTATCTTCTCATCTATGGAGATATATTGGAGAACCACTTCTCCTCTTTGGACCTTATCATGGATAATGTAACTCTTGATCTCAATGTACTTCAGTTTTTCTTGAACATTGTTTTTCTTTGAAGGCTTCGTAAAGCTCTGATCAATATAGTATATCATTGTTCAATTTATATTTTGTTTCCTGCTAGCTCATAACATTGTGGCAAGGGTCAAACTGAAACATATGCAAGTGTGACTTATTCTACCATCATGAGAGTTTTTTCATGGATTTGCAATCCATCATCCTTGAGCTATGTGTAACCATTCTGATACAATATCTCTATTATATAAGGTTTTTCACCACACTTCTACTGTGCATTAGAGGCTCTTCACCAAGTTGTTTGAATCCATACAAGATATTCTTCCATCTGCATACAAGATTATTTTTCTGGTATACCTCAAAACCTTGAGGTTGATCTACATATGATTCTTTTTTCAATTACTCTATTGAGGAGAACAATACTTACATTCATCTGATGTGAAATCCAAACCATGGATATTGCAGGAGATATAATGGCTCATGTAGAGGTATATCTGGTTTACTGGAACAATGCAATCATCATAGTTTTATCCCTCCATCTGGGAGAACCTCTAGTTCTGGATCTCGCAATGCTTATATTCATAAGTCTTACCTACATTCTTCTTCATCACAACTTTCAATTCCTCTGCTTGATTTCTTTTAGTGATTTCAGATCAGGCTGGTAGTGTTGTGATTCTCGATATAGTGATTGGTTGTTCTGGATTTTCTTTCTCTCTTGGAATATTCATGTTCTTCCTCATGTTTCTCTTTAGATCTTGGGTCCATGGAGTTTTCTATAGATTCCATTCCCTGAATATTCCAACTTCTTTCTTTCATCATGGATGTGGATGGACAACCAAGGATACTTTAAGGATTCTTTTTGAAGAAGGATTCTTCTAAATTCACATTGAACACGTTCTTCTTTTCATGGTTTCTACCATGGACAGATACTATATCATCTTTAATGGATCATATTATTTAGGATTAGCTCCCTCCTAATCCTTGCTTCATGCATGAATGCATGCTCTTCTTTTGGAAATATATAATCGGCTCCCTCCATCTAGGAGAGTCCATGCTTTTGTATTCATCCTTATTACCTTCTGCAAAGTGTCACAAATATTTTTCCAATTTCCTCTTAATTGTTGACTTCTTTTTGTCTTTAGTTCTTCTAGGTTTCTTTAATATTGATTCTGATTTCGTCTTATCTTGCAGTTGTTACTGATGTAATAACTTCCACATAAATTGTTACCACATGTTGTTGATGTACTTCATCCTTTCATGGGTATTGCTTGACTTGTATTCAATGTGATAGAAAGTCCTTATTTTGTTGATCTTCCATAAGTGTAGTTTATCTTTGAACATCTTATGTTCTAAGAAATAGACATGCAAGATATGTACAGAAACTATGTAAACATGGTATGTACAAGAACTATGAAGAATATTGTTACCTTGTCTTAGAAGAAGTAGTTTGTTTTATCCTACTTGGTCTTATTTGAGGGTTTCCTTTCTTCAGAAATGATGCTTGATGTGTCTCCTTCCTTTTCTTTAGCTTGTGACAATGATTCTTGTGGTGACCATATTGTCGACAGTTGAAGCATTGTATTTCTAACATATCTTTCTCTTGATTTGGCTTCTTCCTTGAGCTAAACTTCCTTTTGTTCCTGAAATTCTTGAATCTTGTTGTGAAGGCTTGATCATCGTGTTTCTTTTAAGTTTTATCTTTTGCACTAATACTTGATTCTTCTTGTGCAAAGAAAGTCCAAATTTCTTCAAATGTAGGATACTCCTTCCTGGTGTTCATTCTTGCAGCAAATGCATCCCATGCCTTGGGAAGACCGTTGAGTACTATATTTACCAGTTACATCTCTGAAATGATTACTTCAATAGCTTGTAGTTGAATTCTTAATTGAGATATTCTCAGAAAGTATGATGTTATGATGTCATCATCATTCATATTCATGTCACAGAGTTCATTCTTCAGATGCATTACTTGTCTAATGTTTATGACTAAGAAGAGGTTTGTTAGGGCATCATACATCTTCTTAGATGAATCAAGATGGGAGATGTAGGGTATCAAGTGTTCTTTGATATAATCCACTATTATTATCATGGCATTGATGTCATTGTCTTTGAACTTCTCCATAATTGCAATGTTTTGTGGTTCCCTCTCTTTTCCTTCTTCAAACTCTGGCTCCACAATCTTTCCTTTCACGATATCCAACACTTTTTTCTTGGCAAGGATGATATCAATCCTTTTCTTCCATTCTCTAAATTTAGAAGCCCCTTCTAACTTGTTTTTTGACTTCATAGAGTAACTCATGGCTTCTTTGACCTGGTCAACCCTAGATTTGACCAAAAACACAAACTTGACGTCTTAGATTGCTGAGAGTAATAGGAGATGTGCTAGGCTAGGGTGCACTAGTCCATATAGGAATTATTTCAATCCCTTCACTTAAGGTGACTCAACGAGAGGTTTAGGGTTTTGTTGTTGCAAAAAAAACTGGTTGCAACTGTAACTGAGAAAATCCTCCCAGTCTATCTTCCAACGGTTAGATTGTATGAAGATAGTGTGGGCCCATAACCCATTAGATTATAATGGATGTGATCATTTAACCATAGACAATATATCAATATTTTCACCTAACCATAGGCCGAAGCCACCCCCGAGTACCTTAACCTTAACATAGATAGATTCCAAAAGAAAACCCTAGACTTGATAGACAAAAAAAGGTGGTGCACCTCTCTCCAAGGATAGCATACCAAGAAATAATAACAAGAGATGATTAGAGAGTCCAAACCATAACCAAGGGAGAGTCCAAGCCAAAACCAAAATCTGCTAGTTGCAACAACTGCAACAACTGCAACAACAACTCTCCTCCAAACTTGCGCACAAACTGGCCAACTATAGTTCGCACAAGTGTTCTTCTACAGATCTGATAATGTTGGCCAGAATGAATACTGGCCTCCTATATTTATACTATTTCTGGAAGACTGTCTGGGCCGAATTCTCATTCTGGGTGTTAATTCTTTAGTATAGAACATTTCCTTTAGCTGCATTCTTCTCTTGGAGGATAATAGCCTAATACAAGTCATTCTCTTGATCCGACTTTGTCTTCTAGGGTTATTAACCAATTAATCAGGGTTTCTTCTTGCTTCCCATAATATTCTATTCTCGTCAGGTTTACACATGAAGGTAAATACCTCCCACAACTACCATAATATCAAGAAGAAGAAAATATGTTATGATTTTTTATGGGGCGGAGAACCTCAAAATTCTCATAATGAGAGGTAAAAATTTAAATCCCCACCCAAAATGATATTGGGGGTATTTACTATCCCCAACTCACCCAAATATTTCCAGAACCTTACCTAATCAGCATACGGGCCATACAACTTTATAATTTTGAATGAGGAGTTGAGAAATGGGTCATCCAAATCAACAACTAATCTAGAAGGGATTGATTCAATGGAAATGGATCAAAAACATGGGCTCCAAGATGATAATAAACCCTTGGAGATACATGAAGAGTTTTAAGAATAAAAGGTTCAATCTTTGAGGAAGTTATGCATTGTTTCAATCGCCTTACCACTACTACAATTTTTTTCATACAACATGATGACTTCCCGTTTGTATTAATGTACTAGTAATTTTAGAGTGAGGAATTTTTGGGTGCCCCCTACACCTCTAACCTTATGGGATATGATGATCATTTTGAACCTCTGACCTGGATTGTCCTCTCTCTAAGGTGGAGTACTATGGTAGACTATTTTCTACTTCCTTTTTCTTTCACAACCTAATTTTTTGTGAGTTAAATTAATGATTTCCTACCCACATTCCATCTAAACCCTTTTCCAAGGAAAAAAATCTACCACATATGTCCTCACATCCTTTCTTTGACTTTGAGCGAATATGGAAATCCAACTTCATGAGGGATGTTGTATTGGAAAACTTTGAAAAATAATTTGAGAGGGGGACTTGGGATGTGGGGTCCCTCTTAGCATAGGGATATGTAACAAAATAGTTATGGAGGGGGGTAGGATCATTCTCTAATCTTATATCCTCCAAGAAGAAATAGGATCCCCCTCCCTCCTCATCTGCATCAATCAAATTTGTAGACCGAAAAAAATTGGATAAAGCGACATGGGAGGGTAGATTTCTCATAAAAAAGAACCTCAAATTTGTTTTTAAAGATATACAAATCATCATAAATATTATTCTTACCATATTTATCACTTGGAGAAACCAACGGGGAAATTACACCTGGAGGGTTTTGATAGGGTTGTTTTCCCCATTGCTTATCTCTTCTCCATTTTCATACTTTTTTCCAATTGATGAATCTAATGCTAAAAAAATATTCTTTTATATCTTTTGAAATGGATTAAAGTAACTCATCAACCATTTTCATTGGGAATGTAGATGGATAACTTCATGGAAACTAAAACAACATAATGGAACCTTCCAGTAATCAACCTTTTGTAACCAATTGAAACCTCTTCACACTAGTTCGATTTCATCCATAAGTCTATCCTTGAGGTCCACCTATATCTAGTCCCACTCCCATCTCTGATTTTTTTCATTCTCCCATACTAGCTCACATCCAACAAATTTTCCTAACATGTTCCCAATTAATACTAGGATTGACTCGTTCCAAAAAACCAAGGATAGATTCACGACAATCACCCATATTTTTTTTACAGAAAGGGAGTCATGATTTGGATTGAAAAAAATGGCCCATTCTTTTAGGTAAATTCCTGAAGGTCCCCATCCCTAGGAACTTTCAAAAATCATAGTGAGATCCACCTTTGTGTGAAATTTTAAACAAATTCAACCTTGTGATAGGGTGTGGAATTCAGGTCTATAACCCTGGAGCTTCGATCAATTCTCATCCATCCATGAAATCAATGCATTTGTAGAGAAAATATTCCCATAAAATCTACCCACCACAACAGGAACCAGGAGCTCACGGATATCCCCTATTTCCATGTACCTTCCAACTACCATGCTCTATTTCTCTTTTCTAACTTTCCAACACCTTGTTTTTCTTTCCTTCAATTGTGGAAAGGCCTTGAGCTTGTGCTCATTCCATGAATTGTAGAGACACTAAATATCCTATTAATCGATGGCACTTATCCTCCATGTAAACAATGAGGGATAAAGAAACCCTCCATAGCCTTAGACACACTTTGCATGGGATGAACTAATCCTTAAACATCTAGAGAGGCCTGTCTGCCCTTGATATTTGCATGCAGACCCTACAAACAAGAGGATGCACTGAGATCACGAAGAATAGGTGGATCTAATGAATCAACCCCTTCCATGTCAACTACCCCTCGTATCACCTACCTATGGATGAAATATTCATCTCTGAGGAATATTTCATCTGAACTAAAAAATTATGGACTGTAGTCCACCACATCATGGTCCATTTAATTGAATCTATTTCCCAATTCGATGACATCAATTCCTATTGATCAACACTCTCAATACATCCCAACTGTCCACCAATATTCGAATGTCTCCATCCTTTGATTGGATATGAGTTATTAAAAAATCCTTGGTAAATGTATAGCTTGTTCTCCCTTCGAATAGATCAGATACATGACCATAAACAAGATATATTCTGCACTATTTTCCTAGAGATGATCCTCTCCTCCACTATGAAAAATATCCATTCGCATCTATGAATAGTACTATATACAGACTGCCCTTTAACTCCCCTTATCTATAAAAATCTCATGATAGTAAAACACCTATAACTTAGTATTACATGATAATAACTGTAATATACTTTGGGTATATATTAAAAAAAACATATGGAATAAAATGATTACATATTCAGTAGAAAGAAATGAATCCATCTTTTGTGAAAAATACTTAAACTTCTAAGAAATCCTAACTCCATTGTTTGAGCAATGAAACATTTGAATGGAAAGATAGATTAATAGGTTTATCCATTTTTGTGGGTAGTTGGTTATCATGATGGTAATGCCAAATGTCTTGATTTCCTTCATGAATACTCTTATAGGATATGAAATGTAATCAATTGGAAGAGGAGGTGCAATTTAACCAAGTAAATAATACTCATAGTGTTATTAAAAAGCATTTTCAATCTAGGTTTCAATGATCATATTCATCAAGCAATAATTCCATGTCCCATATCCAATAATATTCTTAATATATATAAATAAATTCTTCAAAATATGGACAATTTTATTCTATCCTAAGGTTTATAAGATGACCCTAATTGCAATGTATCAATAAACTGAGGACATGTAGAATTTTGATGTGATAGCTTAACTTAATAGTTCATATACAATTTGATGAAACACATGGAATTATTAATGAAGCGTGTTGTTGTTGATGGTGACTATTTTGAACATATCATGAACTCATAAAGTATTGCACTGGGATCATCACTCCAAAACATAGCAAGAAATTTACACCAGATAAATCTTGAGCGACCTCAAGGTCAATATTGTCTTCACTTTTATCAACACACTATTCATCTCGTAAATATTAATTTATAAAATTATTATTATTAGACTCATGGATTTTCTAATTTATCTTTAGATTGTTAGATATTCCCTTCCATAGCTACATCCAATTCATAGCTTGATCTATTTACTTTTTTCTCGGAACTACATCAGAAGAATCCCTAAAAACACTCAAAGGAGTTTCTATAGACTAGTTTCCTCGAACATCTTTAAACACCCCCCTACACTACTAACAAGAAATTCCTTACCCAAGACATTTAATAATTGCGACTTGAATTACTGATTTTAATTAGACACACTTGATTTTAGCAATCCTTTGGGGTTCTATGAAATTTTAGAAAAAAAATGAAATTTCCTTCATGTGATCACCGGTTCAATTCTAATAAAGGTAAATTATTTAAATACATGAAGAACATAACGAAAGTGGGTCTCTCACCTTCATCCTTATCATATTTGGCCAGTTCCTAATAGCCTCATAATAGGGTGAGACTTGTGAAGAAAAATATTTTCACATGTTTTGGTACTTAGTTGCTATGATATTTCCACTTGGATGACCAAAATAATATGAAATATGAATACCATCCTTTCATTATTGAAGGTCGTGTAATTCCTAGTCATGTATGACCTAATTTGAAAATTTGTATACTTGCGAGAATACACTTCAATCATACTGGGAACTGATGGGATTTGTGACCTTGCTCATAGGAACAATCATATTTATTGGCATATTTTAAACATTCTATGTTTTTACCATTTTTAACACCTTTTTGTAATGAGTTTTTCCCAAAATATGGAAAGAAAGTTAGAGGGATAGTTGGAATTGTAGATTCCAGTAGTTGATATTACATATTGAGGGTGCCCTAGGGGTTTTTGAGCATGTTGAATCAATTTATGCATTCAAAAAAATGATTTAAGCAATTTAAAATTATGGATTCACCAACAATTGAGTTTTTTGATTTTGGCAATAGTTGTCGAAAAAAATATAAAATGTAGAACATTTAGAGTTCCATATTTATCAAATCTATCACAAGCTTGAGAATTTCATCATCTATGGATCATGGGGATGGATTAACTTCTTATGTCTCCTTCAAAAGGACCATTTTTCAAGGAAACACGATAACTATATTCAAAGAACACAACCAAGTGTATTTCTAGGGACTTCATACACACACACACACACACACACACACACACACACATATGAGGCATTGTCAAGGGGTGCATTTCTTCTCTAGGAAAGAGTATAGGAAATTGAGGAAAAAAGAAAGGTTTATCATGATATAATATCTAAAGCTCTCTATAGATCAAAAGACAAGTTTAAACAAGTTTATAAACTTCCATGTTCTCATACTTTTTATATGCATACATAACCTACCAAGATTTGCAATCACAATGAAAAACTCTTTGATATGAAGAAATGTAGGCCAAAGAGACTACATTAATACCCACAAGTATGAACAATGAGGAAATCACCTAAAGAAAATGGATCCATATAGAGATAGTATCCTACGATGAATATGGTCTTGCCATCTCATTAGTTGTCATTTGAGAGAAATATACACCTTTAATAGTGTTTGTTGATTGAATTGGAGAAGAGATCTTAGAGATGATGTTAATTGTAGAAACTGTGAGGAATGATCATACCTAGCATTAAGGAACTTCAATGAGTATGTTGATAGGTATGATTTTTTTGTTGTGTCATAACCTACATAAATTAAGTACTGTTATTTTAAATATTTTTATAGAATCATTGAATCTATTCTTTAATTGCATTGTATGATGACCATAACTTATAGATATTGAATAAGGTGTTGGATTGTCTACATTGTTGGTAACTTATATTACATTATGTTAAGGTTTAAGCTATTATTAGAGTTCTTTGCATTTCATTAAACAATAATAGCATAAGATAGGATCACTGATAAATACACAATCACAAGAGACACATCATTTATCCTGGGAAACCCTCAAGGGGAAGAAAACCCAACAAAACTTCCTTATTATAGATAGACAAAACAATGCCAAGAGATAACTCAAACAAATACAGAAAGTCCTCTCCCAAGAATCTCTCTCTCTCTCTCTCTCTCTCTCTCTCTCTCTCTCTCTCTC
>JASDQU010750432.1:0-16709 GCA_032191745.1 Picea mariana
CCTAAAAAAAAGGTTACGATTAGTTTAAATTTATAGGTGTGTTTTTTTTATTAATGCATCATAATTTCAAATATATCAAATGTTCTTAAGGTCAAAATCTCTCCAAGTGAAAATATTTTCTCAAATTTTTTAACCATTAAAAAGAATTGTTTATAGTTTTTTATTACAAGGAGGAATGGTGGTTCTTGGGGAGACTTAAATTTCTCTCTAAGTCCTTTCAATATATGGGGCCAGCAACACAATTGGATAACCTTTTAGAGTTCTTTATTAAGAATGTGGAACAAACAATTTATTAAATATTAAGCTAGTTAAGCTCACTTTAACCTAGACAAATCACAAGACAGGGGAGGCGAAAACAAATAAACACTTACATTTTTTTTGGTATCATAGGATTTCTTAGAGGAGGCCCTCATGATTCATCAATGTATTTCAATTGATGGAGACTCTAATCAATGTCCACTACTTTTAGAATTTGCCCTTGGTATGGGAAAACCACCAAGCCCCTTCAAATTGAATCTCGAATGGATCAAAGAAAAGGATTTCCTTTAATTATTAAAGGACTCATGGACCCCCTTCAATAGTTTTCTCAATTATGAATCAATGACAATTCATTTCCTAGAAAACCTAAAAAAGGTCAAACATTCAGCGATCCAATGTTCCGAATAGAAAATGGAAACAAATGAAAAACTACTTCGAGAAGTGGAACAATCCCTAGCCTCCAAGCTCTCATCAGAATGATTTGGTTTTTCATTAGACTCCCAAAAAATTGAGATCAATAAACAAGAAATTAAAAGAAGAAATTTCCTCCTAAACAAAGAAAAATAATGGTGTATAAAGAGAAGGGAAACTAGCTTAAGGATAGATATGGTAACACCAACGTCTTCTATCTTTTTGCCAACTACAGGAAAAACATCAATTTCATTGGAAATTTGTCAAAGAAGATGATACTTAAGATGAGAACTTCCCTGATATAGTTGTAGAGGGAGTTAGATATTTCCAAACTCTATTTAAATAAGATAATCATGCCACCATAGATGCAATCATTCATCTTTCTGGTTTCTTTCTAATATTCATAGAACACAAGGATAATCAAAGTCTTAGGGTAGAGGTTTTAAAATAAGAGTTAGTCAGAACTCTTCAAAGATTTCAAAGGGATAAGAGCCCCATCCCATCTACATTCTCCATTGACTTCTTTCTTAGCTATTGTTACTTCATCGGAAATGACCTTGGGAGGGTAGTGGAGCACTCTAGAACAATCGGTAAGACTCTGGAAACCTTCAATTCCACCTTCATATCCCTCATTCCAAAGATCTACAACCCAACGTGATACGAAATATTTCAACTTATTTCACTCTACAATACTATCTATAAAATCATATAAAAATATTCTCCCAAAGGATGAAGGATATCTTTTCTCATCAAATTTCTCCCAAGAAACTTGGTTTCCTACAAGAAAGGAAAATTCAAAAAGATATTGGGGTAGCCCAAGAAGGTCTCCACTCAGTTAAAGCTAAAACTTTGAAGGTCGTGATTGCTAAAGTAGAAATATCAAAGGCCTTTGACAATGTCAGTTAGCTCTTTATTCATCTCATCCTCATCCATCTAGGATTTATCCTTCACTTTATGGATTGGGTAATGGGTTTTTTAAGCTCAATCTCCTTTTCAGTGTTAATCAATGGAGCAACCTCGCCCTTATTTAAGCCTAAAAGAGGAATTAGGCATGGAGTCCCACTATCCCTAGTCCTCTTCCTCCTAGTTATGAAAGGGTTAAGTAGAGAACTCATAGCAACTTTAACCATTGGCTCCTTTAAATGTATTTTGATCAACAATTCATGCTTTGTTCCTCATTTATTGTTTGTCAACGATATTCTCATTTTCTATGTCGGATCTAAAATAATAGTGGAAAATATCAAAGAGATCTTGGGTCTCTTATGTGTAGCCATGGGAACGATGATAAACTACTCAATATATATGATTACCTATTAGGGTCTCTTAGAGGTTGATAAGCAACACATAAATCACACCTTCCACTTCCTTGTAACATCTTTCAACATAGGCTTTGAATACCTTGGTTTTCATCTAAAGGAAAATATATACCTCAAATTTGATTTCCAGTGGCTCGCCACCAAAATAGAGAAAAACTTAAAAGCTTGGTGCAATAGATGGCTCTCATATGGTGGATGCTTAGTCCTATTAAAATTCATCCTCAAGGCCATCCCAGTCTACTAGATTTCTCTTGTTTGGATCCCATAATGAATCCTTGAGTGTATAAACTAGCCTTGATATCATTTAATTTGGTTAGGGGATAGGGAAAATAAAGGTATGGCTTTGGTATCCTGGAAAAATCTCTCTATCTCGAAATTCCAATGTGGCTAGTGGATTAAAAATCCATTTTTTCCCTCAAAATCCCTCACAGATAAAAAGGTTTGGATATTCTTGAAAGAAAAATATCTAGGATCATACCATAAAAGATAAATACTTTTCCACCATCTCCTTAGAGGATTGGATTTGAACCCCGAACAAAAAATTTATGAACTCATTAATCATTTGGAAAGACATTATTGTAGCATTTCCATTGATTGCGAATTGGTTGATCTGGAGAGTTAGCAAAGGAGACATGGTCCAAATCAACCTAGACCTGAGGATTGGGAGAAAAGAGGAACACAATTTTCCACTTTATCTTATCCAGGACTTAAGAGCCAAAGGATACTATACTTTGAGCTATATTTCTACGGACCCGATAATAAATGGTTATCATTAGCAATGATTCTCATGGAGAAACTTGGAACTCAGTGAGGCTTATGTTGAGGCTTGGAAAGTTTGCATAGTCTACTTCATGAAGTGAAGCATCATCCTAAATGATGATGAAGATGAAATTATTTGGTACTTGAACCCTACAAGAGGCTATGAGCCTAAATTTGGCTACAATGACTCGGTGCTAGAAGGAATGTATCAGCCATTGATCTAGTGGTGGAAACCCATTTGTAAATTCAAATGATCGGAAAAAGAAAAACAATTCATGTGGCTTATCCTCTATAGAAAGGCCCTTACTTGGGATATTTTACAAAAAATACACTTTGAAGATCTAGGTAGATGTTTCCTATGTGAAGCTGATATAGAAACACTATCACATCTTATCCTCTACTACCCAATCTTAAAACAAGATTAGCAACAAATTGAAGGGTTAATTGGACTCCATAACCCCTGGAAAGAAGTCTCCATATAAGTATCTTTAAAAAAATGGTATCAAATCAAGTCCACTAAATCATTCAAATCCTTTCCTCTCACTTTGTCCTAGGGAATTTGGCTAGCTAAAAATGCCAAGAGCTTTTAGGGGAAGGTCACTTTTCCCCTAAAGTGTTCTACCCAAATCCTTGAAATTCTCAGTACTTTTCCTCAATCCTCTTATGCCCCTCCTCTTGAATGAATTTTAATATGCTACATAAATGAATCCATCCCTTAGGAATTTTTTTATGGAGCCTCTCAAGGCAATCCATCAAGGGGAGGAGCTAAAGGTATCATTTTCCTCTCCAAAAATCACTTTATCTTATTCAGAGCTGGGATAAACCAAACCAAAACTAATTTTAGTGAACTATCGACACTCAAGATAATATTTATCTTTTCTCTTGAAAATGAAGTTTCACATATTCAAATCTTGGGAAACTCTCTCTTAGTTATACAATGGATGAAATGGGACTCTGTCTTGCAGAATTACTTACTGTAGAATTGATTTTGGGACATCAAGAATCTACAATATTCTTTCTCCCACTTTTCATTTGATCATGTGTACAAGGAACAAAATTTTGAATCTAACAGGTTATCCAAGGAAGGATTGGAGTTGCATGAAGGAACCTGGGAAATCATTGAGTCCCAATAAGGACATATTACTTCTTGTTTTCATGAATCTTGTTTTTAATTTCCTTACTGTATCAAGGATTTTGAAAGATTGAACTTGTTGAATATGAAAAGAAACATGTGTTGTTGGGACTCTTGTGTAGAAATATAGTCTTTTGTACTCTTTATCTCGAGTTTGGATGTTGAATTTATTGGAACGAGACAACCCAAAGATATGTTATCAAGAAAATATAGCAGTTTTCTGAAAAATTATTTTTTGTAAAGGAAGAACATATGCTCTTTTTTTGTACCATGCCCATAAAAGGTAGACTAAAATACCAATAAATATCTTCAAAAGTAATTGTGTTATCTTTAATAAAATTACTATATTTTTTCCCTATGGAAAAAAAGGCTTTTTTTTGTGTCAAATATATTTGATCCATCTTAACTTTGATCTTTTAAGCACTAAAAGTTGTGTACCTCACTTTTTATTTGAATTTTGTTTTACCCCTCTTCAAGCTTAATATATGTGGTGTTTGTATGGATTGGTGATTATAAGAATTTCCACTTCTATAAATATGAACAAGAAACTATAGTTTTGGTATTTAGCGTTTAGAAAATAATTTTGTTAAGATTGATTTATTTTGATCATATAATAAAATATTTGTGCATAATTTCATTATCATGATGATGATTTATTGTATATTGAACCAACATTGTTCTATTGTTTTATTATGATGCTTCTAAGATTAAAAATTGAGTAAATAAAAATAACCAGGAAATAAGATTATAGAGTTCACTTTAACTATCATTGATTAACACATTATAAATATGACTGGTAGATTAAAAATGTTTTGAAAATGAGATCCAATATTCATGTTAATTGTTCACTCCAAGAGAAAGTGATTTTCATCTTCTACTTAGTTAGAATAACAAACTATACAAATTATTTCTTCCTAGGATGTTTAAAGATAATTTTGATCTTCTAATTCAAGATTAATGGCCTTGATCCAGATTATATTGAGAGTGACATGAAGGAAAAGATATAAAAAAGATATAACAAGGAAATACATAGAGATATTGCAAGGAACACAGTAATAAAATAAAACTCATATTCTATTAATGACTGTCTAGAATACAAAAGACTGTAAAATGAAAAGCACAAAAGCTAGTTAGAATGGTGGTATCTTATCTATGAAGAGAGATATGTGTCGGCTACGCTCATTTGCAAGAAGTTGATTAAAAAGAGGCCAAAAATACATTTTAACATAAATCATTAATTATAAATACCTATACATCCAAAACCCTAACCCCAGAATATGAGAGGCCAAAAGGTTTGTGGGCCCCGATGTGGATAGTTGATACATCAACATCCCGGGGGAGAAGTTTTTTCATACGATCTTCATTTGGGGAGCTCGGTACCTTGTTGGAAAGGTCTAACCAAGGAGTACACATTATGTTTTTCCTAGAATATACCTTAGGCTACATAGTAGGTGCTACTGATCCAAAAACAAATAATTTGGAGCCTCAAAATGGCCCCGAAATTTTGAGACCCGAAAAAACATAGAAAAATTCCAAGATGTGGAACCATTCTTAATTAGTGGAACAAGTAGGTGGCCACAACTATCGACCTAGATCAGTCCTCCCCCCTTAGGAATCAATGGTCCCCATTGCATCAAATTCCTCCATCATATGGGGAAACTTCTATTGAGTCTGACTCCTGGTGCGCCACTTGTCCTGGTGAAGAAGTTGTCCTACTTTGATGACCCGATAGAGTTCAATTTTATGTTAGCAGGTTCTCTTTGTCTTGGTGTCCATGGTCTGATCCATTGTCACCTATTCAATCCAGTTAGGATGGAGTTATGTAGGGGCCAATTTCTCGGCTGCATCCAAAGTGTCTAGGACAGGTGGAAAATATGGGTGAAGCAGTTCCACATTAAATATTGAATGCAAGCGAAGGAAAAGGGGAATAATTGATTCAAAATAATTCTCACTGGCAGCCTTAATGATGGTGTAAGGCTTGTATTAGACTGGGTGGAGCTTTCGATGGGGTCCTATGAGGTTTTCTTTCTGCAAATGAAACCATATCTTATCTCCCACTTGAAACTTGTGCGGTAACCAATGTTGATCGTGGCATTTCTTGTACTTGGCATTGAATTTATAAAAAATATCATGAACTTGTTGTTGAATTTTCTAGATTCACTCAACAATTTTGACTTCTCTATTATCCTCGGTCTAAGCATGGAAGGACTCTTCCTATGCAGCATCAATGGGGGACAACGCATGAAACCCCAATCACACCTGAAAAGGGTTGTGGCCAATAGATCTATGGAGGGATATATTGTATTTATGTTGAGCGTAAGGAAGGCTCTCATCCCATGTGAATGGATATTTTGAATTATACATCTAAAGGATAAGGAAAATCATCATATTGACCACCTATGTTTTTCCATCAACATGTGGGTGGAAGGTAATCGATTTTCTCAGCTTGGTGTCCATCATCGACCATCGGCTGGAAAAAAAAAGTACTTAGGAACCTACTTTATCAATCTAAAATAATGGTCTGTGAGAGCCCAAAGTGAACCCAAAAACATTCAAATAAGATCTTATAGGTGGCCTCAACTATGATTCTCTTCCTACACGGTGCCAAAACTGCCATCTTACAGAATCAATCAACGACCATAAAGATACAGTCATTGCCATGCTTGGTTGAATATAGAATGAACATGTAATCCATGGATATGGACTCTCAAGGTCTATCAAGAGTAGGAAGAGGGGTTTATATCCCTTATTTATTTATGGCGGGTTTGGCAATGGTGAAGGCAGTGCAAGATCTGATGTAATGTCAGACATCTTTTAGAAGATTTGGCTAATAAAAATGATTTTGTAGTATCGCCACTGTTGTTTCCACACCAAATTATCCTTCGAGTCAAATGTAATGAAATTCCCATATAATATTTGTATGATCACTTAGAGGAACACAAAGATGACTCAAATGGCATAGCATTCGATCCTGGATATGAAAGTCTATAACTAGTTTTCTTATGCTCAAGGTATGATAGGTAGAAACAAAGTCATAGTCACCATTGTATAAGTGTGGCCACTTGGATGTCTCATTCCTGCAGGAGTTAAGAACTGTAGTTAGCACCACAACTAAGGGTCGTCTAAGGATGTCTACAACATGGTTGGTGTTTCCCTTCTTGTGATTGATGTTCAAGTGGAATTGTTGCAAGTACAAGGACCACTTATGATGCAGATCATTTTATAAATTTCCTTGGGTATGCATGAATTGCAGAGGCCTGTGATTAGTGTGGATGATTTTTTCCTTCCCCAAAATGTAATGCTTCCACTGTCGAAATACCTGCACAATGGAGTACATATGTTTTTCATAGGTGGGGTATCTACGAAAAAAATCAGATAGTGTTTCATTGTGATATGACATCGGATTCCCATGTTGAGTGAGGAAAGAACTGATAGCATAATCTAAAGAATCTGTCTCAATATCAAATGGTCATTGCAAGTCGAGAAGAATAAGGAATAACACTAAGAAGAGGTAGAATTTAAAATCCTCGAATGCTTTCTATTGGGATGCAACCAAAATAAAATTGGCCTTCATTCTACCCTTAGTCACCTTGCTTAGGGCCCAAGCGATGTGAGAGAACCCCAACACAAACCTACAGTATAATTTTTCAAGGCCCACAAAGTTATGGAGCTTGGTCAGTGTCTTCAGGGACAACCAATCATGAATAACTTGGATCTTGGCTAGATCCACATGCACACCCTTCTCATCCATTGTGTATCCCAAATATTTGATTCTCTTGATACCGAAGGAACACTTATCCAAATTTCCATATAACTTGTGTTTTCATAGGGTGCCCAAGACCTATTGAATGTGCTCCAAAATGTTCCTCCTATGTTTTTCTAAAGATGACGATGTCATCTATATATACAACCACAAAGGAGTTTTTCAATGGCCACAATATATCATCCATCATCCACATGAATGTAGTCAGGGAATTAGTCAAGTTGAAAGCATGAATAGCAACTCAAAGATACCTTATTTATACTTGAGGGTTGTCTTCCATACATCAGTTTGCTCAATTAACATTTGGTAGTTGCTTGACTTTAGATTAAACTTACTGAAAAATTTGGCTCCCTTGATCCGATCGAGAAGATCATCAATATGGGGGATTGGGTACTAATTCTTGACAGTGATCATGTTCAAGGATTTGTAATCAATACAAAGTCACTATGTCCCATCCTTCTTCTATAATAGAGCTATTGGGCTCTCGCAAGGTGAGCATCTTGGTATGATTTGTCCCTTCATAATTAGTTCTATGATTTAGCATTTGATTTCTTCATTCTCCATAACAAAACGCTTGTATATAAGTTCGTTAGATAGAGGAGCATCGGGTGTCAAATAAATTTATTTATTTACCTAACAGTGCAAAGTCACCCCAATAGGAGAGGAAAAAATGTATTTGTGCTCTTCCACTATCTTGTCCACCTGCTGTTATTTTGTAGAGAGACCCTATGCAGAGGTTTTGGCAGTTGTAGTGACCTTTCGTTCACCTTCCAACCGAACCATAAAGAGGAAAAATATATTAGTTTAAGATACCACCTTTATGCACTGCTTCATGGAGATCAAAGAGACCACAACAATTGGCATTACCTCTGGTACCCTATAGAGTTGACCTCCCAAAGTAATAATGACATTGTGAGCCCTAGATTCATAAACAACATGACACTTCCATAGATATGGTTTTCCTAACAAAAAATAATGAACTTCAAGGGGGGTAACATCGCACAATACCTCTTATTTGAACGATTTGATGTTGTAGTATAGAAAACATAGTTGGTTGACGCAGATGTCTCATCCCTGGCTAAGCCAATTGATGGTGTATGGGTGATGATGTGGCGTCATTATTAGGTTCAACCTCTTGATGACCTCTTCTGAGATTAGTTTCTTTTGGCTACCATTTTTAACAAAAAAATTAAATGGGGTCCCCTTCACACACATTTATGACCGGAAGAGGTGCTCCACTTCTTTAGGATCCTCTGATTCCTCGAGCTGGACTTTTGCGGTAGCAACAATGAAATCGGGTTCTAAGTCAATGATATGTTTTCCCTTTTCCTATTATGAATCAGATTCTAAGTCAAGATCCGACCCTGAGGCTTTCATATCAACCAACAATAATTTTTTGGAGCGATATTCATTAGTCTTGTTCCAAGGGATTTTGTTGAACTCACACCATTTTCTAGTATCCTTCTTTGACTTCCCATTACCCTTCCTTCCTAGTGTGTTGGACTATTTGTCTTATGACTTTACATCCTTTATCTATCCCTTTCCCTCGGAGTTATAGAAACCTTTATTGGGATTCTTCTATGATGGGTTTGTAGAACCAAAATCCCACTTATTCTTTTCCTTTAACTTCTACGCGATTTTGACAGCATATCGGTAATTGACTCCCAGTGAGGAGATGTCCATAAACTCCATATCTCTTTGGATGTACATATGTAGGAAACTACATTACTTCATAACTAGGTGTCGATCTAAGTCTTTAATACCCATCTTTGTGCACAAGGTATGGAATATGTTGGTGTACTCAAACCCCGTCTGGTCTCTCTTTTGACACAGAGTTGTCCATATCTTGTAACGGTCATGATAGTTTCCAACAAGGTAGTATTTCTCCTTCGCGGCATTAACAAAATCCTCCCAAGTGGGTCCTAGCCCAAAAATTTCATAATCATCTTCTGCATTTTTCTCATAGTAAGTCTCCCACCAATATCTGACATGGGGAAGGGCCTTAAGGAGAGAGCAAGTGATTTTTTCACTGTTGGAAAAATTTTGGACAGAGAAATAACCCTCTAGTGGAGTTAACAATTTTTCCAAAGTGTCGACATCTATCTAGCCTTAAAATAAAGGAATATCAAAGTTAACTTTCACCTTAAATGGTGTGGCACCACTGAAGTGATTTTTAGTTGAAGGTGCATCCATTGTTGTTGGAAACCATTGAAGGGTCTAGGTGAAAGTATCCATAATATTTCTCTTGTATTGTGGGAGGGCGTGCTCAAGCAATAGTTTGATAGGACCTCCTTCTCTATCGTATCTCTTTTCTTATTCCATGGGAGATTTCTTGGGCTAGCAGGGGCGTTTTTCCCCAAGTTCAACTAGTTTGAGACCCAACTCTCGGTAACCTGACCTCATCAGGGACATGCATAGAGAAACAACAAAGAGCATATTGCTATGATACCACTGATCCATATTATATTGAGAATGACATGAACACAAAGATGTAAAAAATATCTAATAAGGAAATACATATAGATATTGCAAGGAACACAATAATGGTGAAAAACTCATATTTTATTAATGATTTTCTATAATACAAAATATTGTAAAATGTAAAGCACACAAGCTAGCTAGAATGGTGGTATCTTGTCTCTGAAGCGAGATATGTGCCAATTGTGTTCATTCACAATAATTTGATTACAAAGAGGTTGAAAAGATCTTTTAACATAGAAAATAAATGAGAAAACCATAGACATACAAAACCCTAATGCTAGAAGATGAAACGCCAAAAGTTTTATGGACCCTAATGTGGTTAGTTTATACATCAACTTCCTAGGGGTGCAACTTTTGCATACGATCTTTGTTTGGGGAACTCAGTACCTCGTTGGAAAGGTCTAATCAAGTACAATTTTTGTTCAACCTAGAACATTCATTTAGCTACATGCTTGTTGATCCACATTTGCGATCAATGTTTGGGTCCACATATATATCTTTAACTTCTTTCTTCTTTCTTTTCTTTTCTTTTCTTCTAGGATCTCCTTACTTAGTATTTTCTCTTTCCTTTCAAAATTTCCCCATACTTAGTCATTTTTTAGTTACGTGGGAGTAGAAATGCAAGATTAGAAAAATTCCTAGACATGCATTCCCTTAGGTCCACATAACCTCAATCACACCGCCTACAATATGCACCTCTTACTTGTGCGCTCCCCAAACCACACCTCTTTACTTTTCCATACCCAACCATTTTTATTGAAATGTGGATGTGGGACCACTGACCATCTCATTTAACTTTGTCTTAAGTCTCTAGACCTGCATACCTACCAACCTACATTTCCTTATTCTACAAAATGCACATCCTATCTCCGTGACCCACAAAACAATCATCTCCCATACTTAGTCAAATTTCATTACTTCGGGTGCGGACCACTCTCATTTTTATTTTCATTCTCATACACTTGCACACCCGCATGTCATCGACCCACACTCCCATGGTTGACAAAATGTAACTCCCATTTATGTGGCCAACAAAATGCTCTCCTCCTATACTTAGTCAAATTTCTTGTTTCGGTGTAGGAGTCCTTACCTTTCTTCATGTTTTTAGTACTACATGCCCACAATTACACAATAGTACTACATAATGCACCTTCCAACTTTCATATTTCACCCCCATACTTAACACTTTTCATCTGCCACAACATCACATCACCACTTCCCATCACATTTATTTCCCCCACCACATCAACATCCATTTGTGAAGACATAATGTCATTATTAATTTAGAAAAGATCCTGTAAAATTTGTAATACATTTGAAAATATTATCGTGCACGCTCGTAACCTTGAAATAAGAGTTATAATGATTAAACCATCATGATTATACATGGTAAATTAAATAGGTACTAATATGCCAAGTTGTAAATATTGATAATAGTGCCACCTACTTCCATAGCTAAAAGTAGTGAAATAATGTCAAGTAAGAAAAAGGAGTTGTATAGCAGGGATACTCTAAACACACTTGGGCATGAGGATCAAGATTTTTAGTGGTCATGGGAATACAACTACTAGAAGTCTCTTTCTCCAGCTAAGAAAAAGACGAACATGATTTGGACGTCAAGAATAACCCTCGTTGGTTGTGTTTCATAAGTAACATATTTCAGAGAGCTTGTTCAATCGTGTGCAGAGAAGTTCAACTCAAAGAAAAGAATAATTCAAATTCAAGGACAAGAACCCATTTATTTCTCTCCTTCATTATTTTCTAGAATTCTACGACTTCCTACACCCACTATGCTATTTAAAGGAAAACAGGCTAATGAATTTTTGAAACAAAATAAAGTAGAAGAAAAGTTTCTTAGCAATTATTTGGTTGACTCATGCAGTAACCCTAGTGTTTCTAAGATTGAGGTAAAATCATCAAAATAACCATACATTATTTCCTGGTTATTTGCTCGTATTATTGGTTTGGAATATATTGCATTTGTACTAAGAAATATTATGTATGTCCTTAATTTTTCTTTTCATGAAAACACCATCATAGAATGGGGCCACATTATTTCTAGTGAAGTTTATTTTCAATTAAGTAATTTGAAAAAGACTCGGAAAATTTATATGATGTCTTACCTATTTTTTCCCATTGCTTACTGTCATGGATTTGAGGACTTTCCAAGGGAAAGGAAAATTGGTTTCAATATGGAACCAATTTACACCTGCTATCCAACCTTGCATAGACACAAAGTTCAATATAAATTTTACCCGATTTACAATAATTTCATTTTGGAGTTCAAAAAAATGGTTTTTTGTTCTAGTACGTCAAGATTATCTCTTGAAGCCGCATTTTTGAAACTACTGAGGATTTTAGCATTATCAGGTTATTTGGGGCTGAAGAAAAGCCTTTCCTTCTCCCATTTTATGTATTAGAAAATAATTTTTCTGAGGAAGTGTGTAGGTAGTATAAAACATGGGCCCACTTCTTCAATGAGAAGAGAAAAAAGAAGTTCATACCCTTACCTTGGAAAATTGGAGAAATCACTATAAAGCACATAACCAATATGGATGAACTTGTAGGCCATCTTGACAACCTCTTCTTATAATAAGTTGAATGTGTTGATGGATTTGACCCGAATTATATGTTCACCACACATATGGCATCAATTGGTCATTCTTCATATTTTACCAAAATTAAGCACTTTAAAGAAGGAGGCGGAGATGATTTAGATCTCCCTGAGACTACAGTTGACCAGGATTTAAATGAAATTTGAGAATTGATTAGTACCAATGAAGGGTTACAAAAACTTTCCATCACAATGAGTCAAACAACAACTTTGTTCATCCCTTTAGTCTATTTCTTCTACAATCGCTTTTCATATTGTCTTCCATTTCTCAGTAATCTGTGAAACTCGGGCTGATCTTTGATTGTTTTTATTATATCTTCCAAGTATTTTCATTTCATGGTTCACGACAGCCCCATCCCAATCCTATTTTAAGGACAAATGCAAAATTTTACTTTTAATACATTTACTTTGTATATTTAAAGACTTGTATTACTTTTTGAGGTTCCAAGATAACTATTTTGGGATATTACATTATTGTAATCTCAAAGACTTTGATTCAAGCATGGGATTTAAAATGTGTATCTATCATAATCTTGTTTATTTCTAATGAAATGATCATTTAAAGTTCTCTTCCATACATGGTCCATATTTCCTTGTCTCCTTTATGTGGATATTGTTCTCCGTCTTGATGAATGTTGTGATGGGAATGCTTGTCTTTTCATTATCATACTCAATTAGCTTATGAATTATGTAACATACTATATACAATTTCTTTTTATAAGATACATGGTCAAGATATTAGGCATTCTTTGCATGTAAATATTTATTTTAAATAAGCATGTTCCTTCCCAAGCCTTATTTATATTTCTACATGCAATTTAAAAAAAAAAAAATAGGAGTACCACCTATTTAAAAATGCAGGGGGATTTCATCCTCATGAGGTTGACTATAAGACTGTGAAACAATATTTATGATCAACAATTTTGGTGACCATACTGGGGAGAGAAAAAGGTTGGTTTCATATACTAGACCCTTAATGACTCAACCACACATTAATCAACCTAATTTATAAATTGGTCTTAGAAATCAAGAAAGTGCCATGCATCAATCGTATGACTTGGAAATAACAAGAAGAAGAAGTCGATCAGATCTCGAAAGATCATGGGAAACCCCTTCTCGGGAGGAAGAAAGAGAGATGGCATTGAGACAAAGAAGAAGGGTGTAAATTCAAGAAAAACATGAGTCTTATAACGTTCCACTAATGAGAAGAAAGAGTAAGAAACTTCAATTTCCTAATGTTGGTGAAAGTTCCATATCATAAACAAGAAGAACCCTAATAATGAGTGACATAGAAGAAATAAATGATATTCATAAGAATAGAGAAAAAGAAATGAAAGACAAGGAATACCAAGAAAAAGGGCTAGGTCTAGCCCCCTTAATTTACAAGGAGAACAACATACTTCACTAACTCTCCCTCAAGGTATTTTTCCATTTTTTTTAGGAGATGGAATTATGGATCCTACGAGACACATGGATCAATTCTTAGTTGTTTGTGATATCCATCTAATTGAGCATGATGATGTCATGGTGAGAGTCTTTCTACAAACCTTAATTGGGCCAGATTATAAATGGTACTTTTCTCTCCCCGCCCAATCAATTATATCATTTGATGACCTAGATAATATGTTCATGACTATGCAGGCACCTCCCAAGGCATATCATACATTGTTCACTCAGTTCACTCAAATTCATCTTAAAAAGGGAAAAAGAATAAGACATTTTAATTTTTCAATTTTTTAAGACCTTGAATCAAATTACACAAGAACAAAGACCAAATGACCCTGTTATTTTGGATTGTTGTAATAATAAAATTCCTCCAAATGTAAACTATGCCATTAGGTCTTCAAAAATAACTAATTTATATGTACACACTCAAAATGCAATCAAAATGGAAGAATTTGTGTTGGAGACCAATGTTGATCTTAAGATCATTCTTGGGAAGGTCCAAATCCAAATTAAGACTCTATATATATCACATCAAATACTATCTACCTTGAGAAATGTTGAAAATTGAGGATCTGGTGGAGGAATCCTCCAAGAGTTTCACCCTAGTGTTAGGAATGACCTAGTGTCCCCTCAGGAGACTAGGCAGAGAATAGAAATTGCTCAAATGAATAGAACTATTAGATAGTTACAGAATGATCTCACAAGGTTGAAAAGTGGTGAAAATTTTCTCCCTACAAATCAAAATGTAAGAGTTTCAGCACGATATTAGAGAGTAAGAGATGATAGAAATGAATAGCACAGACCCATAGCACCAACAGTGCCAAATCCCAATACTTTTATATTGGAAGGGATTGTCAAGGAAGAAAAATTTGACAATAATGATCAAGAGATAGATATCACTCAAGATGAAATTTTAGAGTTAGTATAGATGGATGAAGGAACATCATCCTTTTACATTTTGATGAACAAGAAGAACATGATATTTCACAAGAGAATGTTGTCCAAACAAGGGAGAAAGTGAATAAGTTCAAAGAAAAAGAAACACCTGAGAAAGAAAAGATAAAATCAAACATTGTAGAAACTTCAAAGAAACAACCAGTTTCCAGTCAGGAAACAAATCCACAAAATATGAGTTATAATGTGA
Organism: Picea mariana; assembly: GCA_032191745.1. Taxonomy (NCBI): domain Eukaryota; kingdom Viridiplantae; phylum Streptophyta; class Pinopsida; order Pinales; family Pinaceae; genus Picea; species Picea mariana. Next base: position 15,325 of record JASDQU010750432.1, read on the forward strand.
TTGATGATCTAACCAAGATCAAAATTGTGTTTCCTTTCATGGAGAGGGTAAAAATACCCCAAAAGGGAGAAAACCTTTTAAATATACTAAATGAATCAAATACAATGATATAATTTGTTGTCATAAATTCCAAACAACATCAAAATGATTCATCAATGAGGCTAAGTGGTAAAGTGCCACCATTATTTATAACTATATAAAACCGTGATGTTGTATTGCACAATTGTTTGGTTGATATGGGAGAAACCAAAAACATTGTGCCTTTGTCATTTCTGTAGGAATTAGGAATGGGATGTACCAAGTATTATGAAGTTGGGGAAAGAATATATGCCATTGATTCAAGAAAATTATCATCTTATGGAAAGATAAAATATTTTTTTGCAAGGATAAGCACAACTCCTCATATCACTATAGTATTTACTATTATTGTTGTATATTTACCTCCTGCATATGGTGTTGTTTTAGGAATATACTAGAGTTCTATGATTGGAGGATATATTATGAATGATGGGAGTTGTATGATGTTTCCTAACAAATATGGAATGATGGTCAGAGTCCCTCGAGAAATTGGGAAGCTAAAATCATTCAGGAAGAAGGGAAACAAAGTAATGAAAAATTACATTGATGTAGGAAATGGAAATTATGTTGTCCTTAGTCCTGAACAAATCAACCCACCTAAGAAAGGTAAATAAAATTATTTTGCAAGGTTTTTGGAAGATGTCATTCGATGGTGATTGTTCCAAATTTGGAAATGGAGTAGGAATAATTTTTAAAATCCCAAAATCTGCCATATATCCACATGCAATTACACTAGAGTTTTCATGTACTAATAAAGAGGTATAATATGAGGAATCAATTCAAATGATGATTCTTTCCCTACAAATGAAAGTTGAGAATTTGGTAATCACTGGTGATTCAAAGTTGATTATTAATCACATCATAAATAAATATAGAATTAAGAAGGAAAAACTAAAAAACTATGCAAGAAGAGTTTGTGAACTCATGGATTCTTTCAATTCTTTCAATATATCTTATATCCCTAGAGAAAATAATCAAAAGGCAAACTCATTGGAAGTGACTACAACTCTTTTCAATATAGAATATTCTCAAGGTCAAAGTACTTTTCATGTAAATACAATCTCCCAACCGTCAATACCAAATAACCAAGAATATTTACAAGTATTTGAAAATGATGAGCATGTTGTGAATTTTTTCACTGACGATGACCCCATAATTTATAATGATCCAGAAGAATATCAAAATCCTCATAAGGAATTGCATGATCAGAATCGTAAACTTTCTCCCAAAATTTGTATCAGTTTGGAGTCTCTTTTCACAAGAGACTACCAAAAAAATATTCTAGGTCCATTGGGAGAAGCATATAT
>JASDQU010750433.1:0-12644 GCA_032191745.1 Picea mariana
ACTTTTTCCTATGGGTTTCTCTCATCTTCTCTATTTTATGAAAGTTTGCAGTTGGGTGCTTTAATAGGGATTATACAGCCTGAGTGGGCATAATGGTTAAGAAAACATGTTTCCTCCTAAGAGGTCACAAGTTCAAATCTAGAGGGGGGTAGGGTATGTATACCTTCGTAGACTTTATCTGTTTTTGTCTTCCTTTTTTAATCTCCATGTTTCACTAAAAGGTGGTGTTATTGTACATATATAATTGTTACGATTACGTTAGCTAGTAATAATATGTCAAGTTGTATAGCTTACTTTCCCCATTGAAATAATAGCCTATGATGAACTAGGCCTCTCCTCATTTGTTATAAATAGAGAGATTCCTCTTGTATTTTGATATAGAACATCTAAGAAATCAATCTTTTTATGTACAAGGGTTTTTTTGATATTGCAAAATATTCATACACTTGTGATGTTATTATCCAAATATGTACAAATAAAATTTGTGGATACCTAAGATTCACAAAATGGTGGAGTATTAATTAAGGTCATTGAGTCCATTCGAAGAAATCGCAAAAACATTAAAACTAAAGTGGTTCAAACATTTTTTCTTTTCACTAGGGAGAAATGATATTATGTTCCAAGGATGATTTATAGAGAAAAACATGTTGATTTGTCATAGACATCCATTTAAATATTTTTCACCTCTTCCCGAGAAAAGTTTATTATCATTTTTTTGATACAATGGTTTGATCTTAGTACCATTATATGTTCCTTGTCATTCTATGATGGTTTATCCTTCTATGTAGAATTATATGTAACATCATGCTCTTGTGTGCATTTGATGTGATTTGTCCTTTGAGGACACTTGCGTGCAAGTGATCCGGTACATTATATGATTGACTGTTTCTCTTATAGATTCTGATGAGGATATTGTGGATTATGATGTCATGTTATGCTATTATGTATAGATAGGTTCTATTGATTGGTTTCTCCTAAGTGTGCAGGAATCCTGACCAACTGAGGATGCCGATGGCATCGATGGACCTCCTTGGACTCTCGATCGAGTCAGGGAGTGGATTGTTTATGGTTTACGTATTTATGTTATTGCATATGTGACATATGACTGGTATATTATGATTTTTATTATGCATAACTCACATGTTTCAATGATGGATTGAGGATGACGATAGCTTGCTAACCAGACTCACATTTGGATTAAATGGGTCATGCATGACAATCAAATATATTGAGGGAGAGTTGTAGCAACAACCCTGCCACAACCTACTAGCACTCTTACTGTGGCTCGAAATGTAGGTTAACGATTACCTAGTTCGAGAGATCCATGATGCCATGAGGGAAGACTGTGACAGTCACACACGATGATTCTAAGCGGCGTGCAATAAAGTAGGGTCCTTATTCCTTAGAGACCCTTAGTCTCCCATAAGTTCACCTAACAGAGTATTGACTCCAAGGGCTTGACGTCTACCAAATCAGTCAAAAGGCGAGTGTCAACCTTGGAGCACGTAGTGCATCTTGAAGGGCATGTCGCAGAAATAAAACATGAGTGAAGGAGAGTCGCACCCTTGGAGCACATAGTGCGTCTTGAAAGGCACGTCTCACTTGTTAACACTAGTGAGTCAATGAACCTAGGTACCTAGAAAACAACATCTTGTTTTGATCTTGTCAGCCTTAAGATAATTGTTGCATGAGTAAAGTCTAAAAATTATAAAATTTCCTTAAAAACAATTTTGCTAAGCCTAGTTGAATTTAAGCCTAGGTCTAAGTAGGACATGAGAACGAAAAATTAATTAATCAATTAATAAAGGGGAGGATAAAGAAAAGTGGGGATAAAAATTAAGTTCAAAAATTAATGGAGGATTAAATTATTTAAAAAGATTAATTGTGTTTATGTACAAAACTTATTAATTTCGAACTTAGACAAAAAGGGGAAACTTGAAAACAAAAGGAATGTAGAACATAGAAGGGCATTTGGTCTTGAGAAGTTTCTAATTTCGAACTCAACTAATATTTAATAAAGACGTCAATCTTTAACAGAATGTAAGGGAATAAAGGGACATCGAGGAGTGTTTTTAAGAACACTTTTAGGTGGGTGAGGTAAATAAGAAAATTTAAATAAATAAATTAAATTAATTTATGGTGCAACTAAGGGATTGGGTGACAAGTGTATGGAGGAGAATATTCCTATTAAAAATATAATAAAAGGAAATTAATGTGCATCTAGGCAACTAGTCACTAAGATAAATCTATAAAAGAAATGGGGAGGAGGATAATGAATCACCTTTGGTAGGCCTAAGGTTACGCTGCCAATATTTTTCTTCAATGATTTTTCTTGTGGGACTTGGGATACCCATCTCGAAGAGAGAGTGGTAGCTCGACCTTGCAAGGTGAGCTAGGAACTAGATTATTCTCCGGGTTCTGTGCGTGGACCCTTTGTGGCTTTGGGAGATCAGGGGGAAGAAGAGTACCCCTAACATTGGATAGGAGGTATCGGTGAGATCTCAGTGGTTGGTTAGCAAGCAGGAGCTGGACAGAGCGCAAACGTGAGATAGCCACTTCGGATTCTTCTCCTTCGGTCTGGTACGCCTTTAAAATTTGATGTTGTAAAAATTCATAGAATTGTACATAGAGTCATATGTGGATGGTATTGTAATAGTTTTCTGATATCAGAGAGCTGGGAAAGTTTGCGTGATTTGGTTAGTTTAGAATAATTGGATGGATTGCCTTTCGTGATTTTTAATTTCTTTTTATCGTTGTCTCCCTTTTTAATTGTTTTTTATAGTTGTATCCCTTCCCAACAGTTGTTCGGACTGTTACTTGTTTAAATTTTTTCACTTCCTGATTAACCCCTTCCCTTAATTTAAGAGATTGTCTCTCTGAATTTTTATTTCAAATTTCTAGGCATTAAAAGGGGGCATGTTTCTACGCCTCCTGCTTGCGCAGCTTCAATTCCGTATTTTATCCTTATCTCGCGTCCCTAAAGTAAATTCACCCATCCCTCGAGTGTAAAAAATTCACACTTCATTTCGTTGCCATGGCAAGGGAAAAACAAACGTTATTCTTCTCTGCATTATGTTTTCTCAACGTTTCACCAATCAACCTTTTCCCTTTAAGTTCAACAAGTCGCTGTCCTCTCTCCATAAGTTTCCTGGGAGATTTGGGGTCAAAATGGAATTACAGTAGCTGACCAGGACCCATGCGCGTCTCCTCCCAGGTTGTTAAGTTTTGGCGAAGGAACCCCCTTTGTGTCAACCCTTACCCTAAATTTTATCTAGTATATTCATATATGCTATTCGTTCTCTCCAGAACAAGCTTCATGGCAGAGATCCCTGGGTCGGCTGGGTTTAAAAGTATTAAAAATACCTCTCCCACTCATCAATTTCGCCCAGCGATTACATATTTCCTCAGCGAGAATTCGAGTCATCCCCACGCTGTACAAAGGTCGTTGCCTTGCGTTATCCACCCAGAGCGTAGCCCACTCTCTCCTCGCCCAGCGAAAATGCATCATCTTAACGCTCAGTGAAGTGTCTGCGTTTTCCTTTCTTCACACAACATTTGGCTGCGCCTCCTCCGTCTCAGCTTCCGCAACCCTAGCTCAACGATCGATGACCAGAGGGAGTTCGCAGCTCTTTGATCCTTGACAAAATTTATAATTGGAATTTTTATGCTGTAGGAGTTAATAACCTTCATTCTTTTTTTTGGTTAAGAGAGATTGATGCCTCTATTTATCCTGAATGGAGAATGATGTTGTTGGTTGGTCTCTAGAACCGAGAAAGCTTAATGTTTAATGTTCTTAGACTAGCACACACGGCCACTTAAGTTGTGGCTGATGAACGCCGACAGGCTGCTACAGATTGAAGAGTGGTTGATGAATCTAAGAGTTTGCAGCTTCAGATTCAAGACTGCTTCAGATTTATAAATATATTTCCAAAATAAAACACGTATATGTAACAAATGTGGAATTCAAGAGTCTGCTGCTTCAGATTCATAAATATATCCTAAAATAAAACATTTACGTGTAACAATATCACTTTAATCTTGGTTAATTAGGTAAACTTGGCAATCACTTTTTAGGGCAGTAAATTATTAATCATATTAAGTAAATGTGAAAATGCAAGGAAGTTATCAATATTAAATTTCATTCATTGATTTGAGACGACGACTAAGAATATGCCAGTATCTTCAATTGTTAGCCATCGAATTAGAATTTTAGATTAAAAGGTGATTAATTGTACCCATCCAATAGATATAAGCCATTCAACGTAATTAAGAAGGCTAATATCTTTATCACCAGCATTAAGTAGAAAAGTCAATGTTATTGTTGGCCTAGATTAACGCTTTTAAATTGACACTAGTAATGAGAAAAGTAAGGTGTTGTCTTAGAATGAGAGTGTTATTGTTTTTAAATCTCCATTCAAAAGTTTTTCTTTCAGTATTAAGATAATGAATAAAGGTGTTTTTAAATCATTGCTTTATAGGAGAAATGTAGTGCACCTCTCTTGAGTTCTTGTAGTGCACCTCTCTTGAGAAATGGAGTTCTAGATGATAGACTCTCACATTAAATTATCTGTAACGAGCATGCTTGATGTAGACAATAGAATTCTTGTGCGAAATAATTTATATCTCTTATGTATGTTGATCTATCGCTTTACTTGCGCCATTAAGTTGTTTGTGTGATGGATTAATAATTAGTTTCTCTTGCGCCCATGATTAGGATGTGCCTGATTGGTTTAGAACTTGGCTTCTAGTGCACCTCTAGTCATGATTAAAGTATGAACGATGGTTGGCCATTTACTTCTGGCGCACATTGAAAGGTCAATTAAATGATTGGTTGTTGGGTTATTTACCGAAATGTAAATTTATTGTTTTAACGAATTGTTTGGATGTTTTACTTCTCCTACGCCATGGATTAAATGCTGATTTGTGTTTACTACACTACACCTTAATTTATGGTGAGGTATGACTGATTAGGAACTAGTTTTCCTCTTACTCCCTTGATTAAGTTGGCTTGTGATTGTTCTAGAGTTGGTTTACTCTGGCGCACAACGAATACTAATGTTGTGTATGATTGTTAGAATTAAGTACCACATGCGTAGTGAAATAAATATTATTAAGTATGATGTATTCTTATCAATTCCTCTTGTTCTTTGTGAAATAACCGAATTCTCTGGCGCCCTCACTCTTGATGTTTAAGTTTTGGACCAATTGTATAGAATTTTTCTGGGCAGTTCAATGATGTGATGTATTTTATAATTAATTATAAAATATAAATTAATGAATAACAAAATAATAATATAAATAAATAATAAAGTAAGTAAATAATAAGCAAAAAATAATAAAGTATGTTATATGATAATAATTAAATAATATTAAACTAAAAACATAACTAAAAAAATATATAATGTAACTTATTATTAATTAATGAAGTATATTTTTATTAATATAATACTATATAAATTAGATTTTGTTAATTATTAATACACTGATATAATATTATCTAAATTGTACTTTTTATACATTTATAATATATATATATATATATATATATATATATATATATATATATATATATATAATACTATATAAATGTACAAAAATACAAATGTATTATATATATTAATGATCAATTAATTAATACATTAATAAAATAATATATTATTATGTTAAAGTATTAAATATTTAATTAATTAATATTATTAACTATAAAAATATTTAAAATAAAATACATTAATAACTAATGTATAAATATAATATATTCATTAATAAATATATTAATAATCTATTTTCTTAATTAATTAAAAAAAATAAATTAAACATTAATAGATTGCTAAAGTACTAACAAATTAAAACATTAGTAATATTAACAAAGTAAGAATATATTAAAAAACATTATTACATAGAAATAAACATTAAATTATTACATTATTAATTTAAAGTAGCAATACATTAATATGATATAGATTTAAATAATAATAAAACATTATTATATTAATCATTAAAAAATTAACAAAATAATATATATATATTTATAAACTTTGAATAAAAATAATAAAATATTAGAAAAATAGTAATTTAATATATTAGTAAAACATCTATATATTAAAAATATTAAATACTCTAATAAAATATTAATGTTTTTTAAAATAGAAAAATAAAATATTAATAATATATAAATAAATAAAAATAAATTTATAATACATTATAAGACAAGTAAATTAAAATATTAATAAAGTAAAACATTAATGATATATTATAAAAGATTCAAATAATAATATATTAATTTATTATATGTATTAAAAATATTATAATTTATTCTATGTATTAAATATATTATATTATTATATACTTTATATATCAAATATGCATACTTTAGATACTTTATTATATGCATTAAATATTATATTAATATACTAAATATATTAAATATAAATATATTAATATACTAAATATATCAAATAATTTATAGTGTATCAATGCATTATTATCTTAAAGTATAAAAGATTATTACAATAATGTGTTAAAAAATTAAATGTATAAAATAATTATTACAATAATATGTTTTTTTTTTTACAAAAATGGTTAATGGAGCTTTGTATTAATAACAGTGGATATGCCACTGGGGTTCGATATATCAATAGAGAATTACTTGTAAACTGGAAAACAAATGCCTAAAGATCCTAACTCGATACTAATTCGCGGACACAAAGATTATTTCAGCGAGCCTGAGCGACTTCACGTCATTACATCACTTCTAGGTTGGAAGTTTTTTTTCTTCTTTGACACTGTTTGCCATTCATTGCTCTAGTCCATGGATTGGCTTTCCATCGGGCGTAAAGGGTCTTCCTTTTCAGCTAAGTCTACCCAGCTTGCGGTCAGGGGTTCTTGTTAGGTGGGCGACTTGGGAGTATCTTCTGCTTTCCCCTTAGCAGGGGATTTAATTTCGGCTTCAGCTTCAGCTTCTTCTGCTTCCCCCTTAGCAGGGGATTTTATTTCAGCTTCAGCTTTTGCTTCTTCTGCCAAGGTCTTGCCTTCATAACACAGTTCCTTTGATGCCTCCGTCCACCAGGTGGGCTTGGATGACCTTTTTTTCCCGGGTGGTTTCCCACAGTTACAGGCTAAGTGCCCCATTTCGAAGTAGTTCATACACCTGAAACTGAGATTCTCATAGTCGATTTTTTGGGTCCTTGAGTAGTCCTTGCCTTGGAGAATAATTTCAGCGGGGAAACCTTTGGAGAAATCCATTTCAACACAGATTCGGGCGAAGGTGGAGCGGGCTGGCTTGGAGTCCGAACTTTTGTAGAGGAACTTGCCAAGGCCATTGCCAATAGATTGAAGAGAATCAACCCCCTAGAAATGCAGGGTAAATAAGGAAGTCTCACCCAGACTTGGGCTGAAGAGATACAATCTATGGAGGGGTCGAAGGCAAGGGTCCAAAGTTGCATGGACAGACCTGCTCTACCCCAGAACCATGGCCCAGAGTTATACACCTTGTCTCTGTCGCTTGTAGAATCGAAAACTACCACAAAAAACCCTTTTGCACAGGGGAAGGTAATGATTTCTCCATCTAAGAACAGGTACCATTCGGAGGAGAACCAGGAGAGTAGATTTGGAAGAGAGGGCCAAAACCCATTAAACCTGCAAACTAGAGCATGCATGCTGTAATGGCGAGCATGAGTTAAGGCTTCCTGCGACATTGGAAAGGAAACTGCCAGAGCTTCAGGAACTACTGCATGCAGTCCGAAGCGACGACCTTATCGAGAGGCAGCCTCCGGCGTTGGTGCATGCAGACCGGAGAGTGACCCTTGGCGTGAAGCCACCTCTTTAAAGGAGAGGGACGACACCAGAGAAGGAAAGTCTGAGGTTGCTTCTATCGGAGCACTGAGAGAAGCTCCTGCAAGAGAGGTCGGCCCGGACGTGGAGGTTGAATCCGAGGGAGGGAGGCCCGCAGCCTTCATCGCGGCTTTACCAGGAGAGGCACCACCATGCATTGGAGACGAGGAGGCCGCCATTGAAGCTTTTGCAGCTGCTGTGAATGAGGGCAGGAGGCACTAGACCTGTGGCCTATGGGAGAGCTAGGAGCGTGAGACTTTCACAATTGTTGGATCAACCAAAAAATTATTACAATAATATGTTAAATGATTAAATGTATCAAATAAATTATAGTGTATTAATTGAGAAGTATTAAAAATAATAATAATACATTATTATATTAATCATTAAAAAATTAGGTAAATAATAAATATATTTATAAATTATAATTAAAATTAATAAAATATTAAAAAAGTTTATTAAATACATTAATAAAATATCCATACATTAAAAATATTAAATATTACAATAATATGTTAAAGAATTAAATGTATGAAATAATTATTAATATATTAATATATTAATTGAGAATTATTAATTAAGAATAAATTAACTATTAATTAATAATTATTAATTAATAATATATTAACTGTTAATTGATATTTAATAATAAAATAATTATTAATAAATAATTAAGTAAAAAGTATAAATAATGTTTTGAGAAATACAATAGTACAATACATAACAAAATAATAAAATAAATTTATTAACTTATTAAATATATAATTGAAATAATAAATTAAAAACATTAAAGTATTAAAGGTATTAAATATATAATTTAAATAATATATTAATGTATAAATATATAACTTTAATAATACATTAATGATATATGAATTAATTTATTAGATGTTTTAATGTAAAATTTAAATAATTATTTAATGATATATAAATATATGTATAAAATAATGATTATATTTAATATCAATTTATATATTTATACTGTATAAATAAGTTATTAAAATATTAAAGTATATTAAATAATGCATAAATAAAATATTCAAATATTAATAAAGTATTAATCTATGAATAATATTTTAAAGTAATAAAGTATATTAGTAATACATAAATAAATAAAAAGATATAATTAATACAATTTTACATAAGTAAATTAAAGTATTAATGCAATCAAACATTAAGCATAGATTAATAAAGTATTTATGTAGGAACATATTAATAATTATTTAATACATTGGGGTAATATAATTTTAATGTATGAATATATTGATGTATTAATACATTTGTGTATTGTATGAATTAAATAATATATTAATTGTATATAAATTAATGAATTAATAAAAAAATACATTAATGTCTTAAAGTATGAATGTATAAAATAATTAAAATATTAATGTAATGTATAAATAAAGTATTTATGTATATTATTATATTATACATTATGTTTCCACAATGGGTATTGTTCGTCGCATTATGATATGATGAAATGTTTGTAACAATGTGATGTAAGGACATGCACATACATGATAGAAAGTGATGGGAGGGCTATGTGCATGTTATTGCGATGTTATAAAGTTCGTCACAATGTGACGAAGGAAAGAGTTTTGTAAAATAACAAGATTTGTGTATGAAGGTCACATCGCAATATGGTGAAATGCAAGTATATCAAATAGTGGTGCTATGTTTCGTCACATAGTCATGTCATCTCAAAGTGCGTAGAAATGCAGTATTATAACATGGTGTTTGAATGAACGTCACATTGTTATGTGCATGGAAGGAAATGTTAGTTTTAGTGACATTTCAACATTACATGAATGGTTGTATAAATTTGTGCTTTTCCTTGAGGGTTATATTGTGTAATGAAGAAGTATATGCTTGGGTAAGGAGAAATATTATAGAAAATTGTGATAATTTCATATGAAAAGAAGAGGAGGATGACTTAAAGAAAAAATCCCATTTGAACATATCAAAGCAAGGAAAGTGTAGAATTGAATGCTAATAATATTTCATAAACACATAATAGAATATATATATTTGAAAAGGTTAAATATAAAACCATGTGAAACAATGGTAATTTGAAAGTAATAAATTGATTGCCATTAACTGAATATTATTTAAGAGGTTCGAGGAAGAAAAAATGGTATGTGTGAAAATGGTCTTGCAGTATAATTTAAACAATATGTCAAATGGCCAAATATGGACATAAAATGTTTTATGAAGTTGACATCAATATTTCAGACTGCTTTGTTGCAATGCGACGACGGAAAGAGTTTTGAAATATAAGAAGGTTTGTGCATGAATGTCACATTGATATGTGAGGATATGTGAGTATATCAAATAGTGGTACTATGTTGGGTGACATAGTGACATCATCGGAAAGTGCACAATAGTTTGATGTTATGAAGTTCGTCGTTGTAATGTACCCCAATTTACCCAAAATGAAATTTTTTTTTATTAGTATTTGGGAAACATTACTTCTCCTAGTCTTCAAACAATGAAGTTATTAATGACAATTGAACTACTATGAACTCCTTCTCCTATTTAATAACTGACTTTGGCGTCACATTCCATCTTACTAATAGACACAATATAATTATATCTATACATTTATGGCATATAGAGGACTTTTAGCGCTATAAACAATTTAACCCTCACTCCTATGTATGGTCCCTTGAATACAGACAATTTACTTTTATAAAAGGAGAAACTCAAGGGTTAAGGGTCGCATCTTGTAAGCATTTAAAGGTACTTAACTTTCAACTCACTCTAATCCTAACTGACCCTCCCCATAGTCCAACTCAAGGGCTAACGAACTAAATCATCTTAACTGAACAATGAGCGGGTCGTGATAGTGCATTAACTCGACAAGAAGTCTGAGGGTTTTTCTGTCAGTCGGACTTAATAAACCTATGTGTAGTCTATTAATGGAGGCCCTACAAGTTCGCATTCTGAGGCCACCAATCACCCTGTATTCAATACGCTTATGCCACCACTGTTATGTCACATGGTCGGATAGAGCCTTCGTACTCCTACTATCAGTCTGTGTAGTAATGGTTAATGCTCCATTGGGGTTCTCCAGCCTAGAGTTTAGGGTTTTGTTTCTTCCTTACGCATTCCTCCTCTACGATGGTAGTCGACACTCTGGAGGTTTTCCCATAGTGAGATATGCAAGAGCTACCCATCTTCATGGTAAGTTACGATACTCTCGTCATTGTTTGTGATGAGTAAGAAAAGTCGAGAGGGATTTTGGTCATTCCAGTATTTGTTATTTCTTACGGATTCTTTGTAAACAATGTCTTTCCTTGAAAGATTTGGCTCTGTGGAAAGTCTCCTTTAGTCATGGGGAAATTTACAATTTCGGTATACTGGACCGCTACTTAAGCTTTAGGTTTTTAAACGCGTAGTTATGAGAGAGAGAGGATTATTATTATTGTCCAGGGTTTGGACTTCCCCTCGGAATTTCCTCTTCTACCCCAAGCGTAAACGTCCGAGTATAGGTACCAATTCTACAATTTAAAGCAAGATACCCTGACTATAAATTATTTAGAATGATTCTTGTGTATTACATGTTTGGAGCTTCTTACTTCTTAAGTTGCCTGCATTTTATTTCCCTTCGGATATAGCTTAGACGTTCGTATCTCAGTTAGTGTCACACGTTAAGTTCCTGTCTAGAGTACTAATCAAAACTTTATAGCCCTTAAGACGGTTTCGTAAGTCCCTAACAGGTTGTAGAGGTTCATTGTGTATTCATTTTTCTTTTGGATCAAAGTTATAGAAAGATACAATACTCATGGAGACATCAGTGCTTGTTTCGTATGAAGGTCTATGAAGTCGAAGCGTTATTATAGATATTTCTTGGTTGAAGCATTAATTTTTCTTTAATATTGAAACTATCATTCTTATTCTTTAAAGGATTGGGAATAGAGATCTAATGATGGGGCTCTGTGTTTACGAGGGTACCCATCAAAAATCCTTGGACCATCCTACCCTCGACCTGGGACGTTTATACGACCAGATATGACAAAGGAAAAGACTCTAGTTCTCCCACCATGAGTTGAGTACCACATTTCATTAAACTCTCCCTATCATTCATTATTCTATTAAAGCTTCTATCCATTCTACTTTTATTATACAATACTAATGTAACTTGAAAAACATTCCTTATAGGGACTTTGACCGTGCATAGATTCGGGCGCAGACTCCTGGTCAAAAGCTCAAAAGGTATTCGTGTTTTAGTTTGTTACTCTTAAAGAGTACCCTAGGTGTTTTTCTTCCTTTTTCTGATATAATTTTAAGCCAGAAGGGTGAGCGTCATGAAGAGAAGATTCTATTCAATGGATAGCTTGGCCCTGTATCTCTGTATTTTAAGTTCAACGGTCATAAGGGATTTTTACCTTATTAATGTATATCTGGCTGGATTCGCATGTGGTTAACTTTTATATGTTGAGTATTTGATTTTAGGGAAATACAGACAGTGACCTCTATTGAGCAATTTGGTCTCTTAATGAACAATTCTAGAAAAATATATCAACATAATTCTATGGATAGTTATTCTGTATTGATTTTTCTTCTTGGATCTTATGGAAATAGATTTCATCGATTTTCTAGTTTTAATCTTGTACCCTTTACTCTTTCACACTGTGTTCCGATTTGTATTTTATTGTCTATTATATTTACAGTCTGAATTACAATCGTGCAATGTAAGGAAAGGAACTTATGTTTTCTTTTAGGGGATTTATATATGGACCAAAAACAGACTCCTCAAAAAGGAGAAAAACCTAAATATCATACCTTTGTATAGATCTAAATATATATAT
>JASDQU010750433.1:12664-23017 GCA_032191745.1 Picea mariana
GTCACATTCCATCTTACTAATAGACACAATATAATTATATCTATACATTTATGGCATATAGAGGACTTTTAGCGCTATAAACAATTTAACCCTCACTCCTATGTATGGTCCCTTGAATACAGACAATTTACTTTTATAAAAGGAGAAACTCAAGGGTTAAGGGTCGCATCTTGTAAGCATTTAAAGGTACTTAACTTTCAACTCACTCTAATCCTAACTGACCCTCCCCATAGTCCAACTCAAGGGCTAACGAACTAAATCATCTTAACTGAACAATGAGCGGGTCGTGATAGTGCATTAACTCGACAAGAAGTCTGAGGGTTTTTCTGTCAGTCGGACTTAATAAACCTATGTGTAGTCTATTAATGGAGGCCCTACAAGTTCGCATTCTGAGGCCACCAATCACCCTGTATTCAATACGCTTATGCCACCACTGTTATGTCACATGGTCGGATAGAGCCTTCGTACTCCTACTATCAGTCTGTGTAGTAATGGTTAATGCTCCATTGGGGTTCTCCAGCCTAGAGTTTAGGGTTTTGTTTCTTCCTTACGCATTCCTCCTCTACGATGGTAGTCGACACTCTGGAGGTTTTCCCATAGTGAGATATGCAAGAGCTACCCATCTTCATGGTAAGTTACGATACTCTCGTCATTGTTTGTGATGAGTAAGAAAAGTCGAGAGGGATTTTGGTCATTCCAGTATTTGTTATTTCTTACGGATTCTTTGTAAACAATGTCTTTCCTTGAAAGATTTGGCTCTGTGGAAAGTCTCCTTTAGTCATGGGGAAATTTACAATTTCGGTATACTGGACCGCTACTTAAGCTTTAGGTTTTTAAACGCGTAGTTATGAGAGAGAGAGGATTATTATTATTGTCCAGGGTTTGGACTTCCCCTCGGAATTTCCTCTTCTACCCCAAGCGTAAACGTCCGAGTATAGGTACCAATTCTACAATTTAAAGCAAGATACCCTGACTATAAATTATTTAGAATGATTCTTGTGTATTACATGTTTGGAGCTTCTTACTTCTTAAGTTGCCTGCATTTTATTTCCCTTCGGATATAGCTTAGACGTTCGTATCTCAGTTAGTGTCACACGTTAAGTTCCTGTCTAGAGTACTAATCAAAACTTTATAGCCCTTAAGACGGTTTCGTAAGTCCCTAACAGGTTGTAGAGGTTCATTGTGTATTCATTTTTCTTTTGGATCAAAGTTATAGAAAGATACAATACTCATGGAGACATCAGTGCTTGTTTCGTATGAAGGTCTATGAAGTCGAAGCGTTATTATAGATATTTCTTGGTTGAAGCATTAATTTTTCTTTAATATTGAAACTATCATTCTTATTCTTTAAAGGATTGGGAATAGAGATCTAATGATGGGGCTCTGTGTTTACGAGGGTACCCATCAAAAATCCTTGGACCATCCTACCCTCGACCTGGGACGTTTATACGACCAGATATGACAAAGGAAAAGACTCTAGTTCTCCCACCATGAGTTGAGTACCACATTTCATTAAACTCTCCCTATCATTCATTATTCTATTAAAGCTTCTATCCATTCTACTTTTATTATACAATACTAATGTAACTTGAAAAACATTCCTTATAGGGACTTTGACCGTGCATAGATTCGGGCGCAGACTCCTGGTCAAAAGCTCAAAAGGTATTCGTGTTTTAGTTTGTTACTCTTAAAGAGTACCCTAGGTGTTTTTCTTCCTTTTTCTGATATAATTTTAAGCCAGAAGGGTGAGCGTCATGAAGAGAAGATTCTATTCAATGGATAGCTTGGCCCTGTATCTCTGTATTTTAAGTTCAACGGTCATAAGGGATTTTTACCTTATTAATGTATATCTGGCTGGATTCGCATGTGGTTAACTTTTATATGTTGAGTATTTGATTTTAGGGAAATACAGACAGTGACCTCTATTGAGCAATTTGGTCTCTTAATGAACAATTCTAGAAAAATATATCAACATAATTCTATGGATAGTTATTCTGTATTGATTTTTCTTCTTGGATCTTATGGAAATAGATTTCATCGATTTTCTAGTTTTAATCTTGTACCCTTTACTCTTTCACACTGTGTTCCGATTTGTATTTTATTGTCTATTATATTTACAGTCTGAATTACAATCGTGCAATGTAAGGAAAGGAACTTATGTTTTCTTTTAGGGGATTTATATATGGACCAAAAACAGACTCCTCAAAAAGGAGAAAAACCTAAATATCATACCTTTGTATAGATCTAAATATATATATATATATCGATATTCTATGTATGGATATGTTACTCTATATGATTGTTCAATACTGTATGCTTATGTTGATATTCCAAACTTGTTTCAGCCTACTTCGATAAATGGTGAGGACTATGATTCTATTTAATTATTCATATTAGGTTATGATGTATAGATAAACTTTGTTCTGTACTTATATATACAAACAA
Source organism: Picea mariana (assembly GCA_032191745.1). Classification (NCBI taxonomy): domain Eukaryota; kingdom Viridiplantae; phylum Streptophyta; class Pinopsida; order Pinales; family Pinaceae; genus Picea; species Picea mariana. The sequence goes on from JASDQU010750433.1 coordinate 15,110, forward strand.
AATTTTATACGGTCTGAACTAGATCCGGAAGGAATTATGTTTTAAACGCAGTAAGTCTATACAAACTGTTTTCTTCACTGTTTATGTGTCCAAGTATTAAAACTGTAGAAACAATATTTGTGGTATAACCGCGTACTTCCATAATTGACTTTATGTAGTAAGTACGATGAGATTATCCGAAAATTCTTCAATGGTACAACGAGGATGCTATATAATCTATGGTAGTGCTTTGTCAGAGGAAAAATGTATAGGTATATTCAATTATTTCCATATAGTTCCTGCTATTCTTTAACTCCTTTATTATCATAGTTGATTTCTGGTTGGAATAATTTGTTTGTCTATATACTATGTCAACATATTTATGTATAATTGACTTTTGGTTACAGTGATTTAATTTTCGTTTAATCAATAAAGCCTACGCAAAGTACCAACCAGAGGCATTACATCGGATACATATATAATCATTCAAACAGAGAGAGGAAGGATTAACATATCTGAACTAGTTCACAGGGAGACAAAGGGAACAACCACGTTCCTCCCAACCATAGAATAGGGTAGCCAAAATCACTTGCCCGATTCACCCCCTAGCCTGACCATGAATCCATGAGGGCGAACTTGAAAATCTTCTCTTCAACAATGTCCTTCAATTCCAACCGATTCCTCTTGCCTCACACTAACATAGTGTTCATAACGGCAAGGAAAAAAAATCAATAGTCTCCTTTCCCAGCATACTTGGCAGCATCCTGCCTCCTCACATATGTTATTTATCAATTTGCCTTGGTCTTCTTTCCCTCCCTTGGGGATTTTCCCTGCTTTCTAAATCCCCGATTTTCAGCAGTTGTCAATGGCCAAATCACTGATTTTCCACTTGTAAAAATCAGCTTAGAGGTAGTTCCAACATGTTCCCCACTCATGGAGTCATGGTTAGATAAATTTAGCATGGTTGTTCCATTTGTCCTCCTACAATCAATATAAAACATTATGTTTTAATACAAGTTTCATAGTCAAATAGTTAGTTGCGTCAAATAAGGTCTCTGCCCAACAATCATAATAATTAATTACAATTATCAAATTCGAATTTCCGAATTGTCATAAATGGAAAAAAAATTCCAAATTCAAATTTACTAAAAACGGAATAAATTTTCAGCAAATTTAAATTTCAAAAATATTTTATTTTTTTGGGGATGTCACATCCTTTCCCCCTTCNCTTGGAACAGGATTGGATGATATTTCCGCAAATCTCCCTCCAACTCCCAAGTGGCCTCCTCAAGACTAAAGTTCTTCCATTGCACCTTTACCTAAGTGACGACTCTGTTCCGAAGTGTTATTTCTCTCTGGTCCAGAATGCGCAGGGGTTCCACCTAGAAATCGCCTTCAGGTTCCACATGCACCAAGTTCTAATCAATCATATCAGTAGGGTCATGAATATACTTTTTCAACAAGGAGACATGAAATACAATATGAATTCTTAGATTAGTTGGAAGTGCAAGTTGATATGCTACGGGTCCAATTCGAGCTAGTATCTCGAAGGGCCCACAAAACTTGGGTTCCATCTTGGCACAGTTCCCTAACTTCAACAAGCTTTTTTGGGCTTTAAATTTCAAATAAATATGGTCTCCCACTTGAAATTCCAAATGTGTTCTTCTCTAATCTGGATAACTCCTCTGTCTGTCCTGTGCTTCTTTCAAGTTCTGTTATACCTTTCTTACCATGTTCTCCATTTCTTGGAGCATTTATGGTCCAACCATGAGTCTGTCAGTTAGTTTATCCCAGCTAATTGGATTCGTACACTTTCTGTCATACAGTACTTCGAAAGGGCTCAACTTAGCTGAAGTTTGGTACCCATTGTTATATGCGAATTCTACCAAGTGTAGGTAGTCCTCCCACTTGCTCAGTTTTGTTCTTACATACATGCAGAGCATATCCTCTATGATTTGGTTTATCCTTTCGGTCTGTCGATCCATTTGTGGATGATAACTTGTACTAAAATTCAAATTAGTATTTATCCCTACAAACAATTCCTTCCAAAAGGCGGATGTGAATTTTACGTCTCTATTTGAAATCACCATTTTAGGAATACCATGCATTCTAAAAATTTCTTTCATGAATATTTCAACAATGTTTATAGCTTTAAAAGTAGACTATATAGGAATAAAGTGTACAGACATACTCAGTTTCTTGATTACAACCATGATAGAATCATTTTGTTTCTGAGTTTTAGGCAAACCTATTATAAAGTCCAGTGATATGGTCTCCCATTTCCATTCTGGTACTGGTAATGGTTGTAATAGGTCGGCTGGATGCTGGTGCTCGGCCTTAACCTGCTCACAATATTGGCACCTAGCCAAGTACTCTGTTGTTTCTCCCTTCATATTAGACCATTAAAATAGTTTTCTAAGTTATGTTATTGTTTTCTGGTAACCTGGATGGCCAGAATACGGTTTCTTATGCACTTCGTCGAAAACTATTAATTTTAACTCCGTTGAATCTGGTATGTAAAGTATGTTTTTAAATCGTAAAATTACCTTTTTGTCGATACTTAGATCTGGTTTATCTGAGTTTGCGGCATTGTTTTGTAATTCTGCCATCATCTTATTGTAATTTCTGTCGTTAATACCTGTCATCCTTACCCTTTGTTCCAGATCACTTTTTTCCCTGCTGATATTTATCTCAAATAACCCATGGACTCTTCTACTTAAAGCATCTGCTACTTTATTTTCCTTATGCTTGATATGTCTGACCTCAAAGTCGAATTTGCTCAAGAAGGATAACCATCTTGCTTGTCTTGCATTAAGATCTGGTTGGATAAACAAATATTTCACCCCGCTATTATCTGTCAATAGTAGAAATTTTTTTCCCATTATTTAGTCTCGCCACATTTTTAAGGCGTGTATTACTACTGCCAATTCTAAGTCACGAGTGACATAATTTTGCTCGTGTTCTTTTAATTTCCGGGACTCATAACAAATAATGTGTCCTTCCTGAGTTAGGACACCACCTAGTCCTTATTTACTTGTATCAACACATACGATGAAGTCCTTATTTGGGTCTGCTACCTTCAATATGGGTTCAGTTGTAAATAATCCCTTTAGTTTGTTAAAACTATCTTGACACTTCTCTGACGAGTTAAACTTGGTTCCTTTCTTTTGTAATGACGTGATAGGGTAGGCTATCTTGGAAAACCCTTCTATAAACCTGCGGTAATATCCGGTGATTCCCATGAATGACTATATATTCACTACATCCTTAGGTACCGGCCATTCCATAATGGATTTTGTCTTTCCCGGGTCTATGACAATGCCTTCTGTTGAAATTACATGACCTAGATATTGTATTTCTTTTTTATAGAAGTCACACTTGTAAAATTTGGCGTACAATTTGTGTTTCCTCAATGTTTGTAGAACTATTCTTAAGTGTTCATCATGTTCCTCCTCCGTTTTTGAATACACCAGAATATCATCGATAAATACTACCAGGAACTTGTCTAAGTACTAACTGAAAATACTGTTCATCAGGCACATAAACGTGATTGGTGCGTTAGTGAGTCCGAAAGGTATGACTATGAACTTGTAGTGTCCATATCTTGTCCAAAAAGTTGTTTTGTTTATGTCCTCGTCTTTTATCCTAACTTGATGATAACCGGATCATAAATCCAACTTTGAAAAGATCTTGGCCAAACAGATCATTTATCCTTGGTAAGGGGTATTTGTTCTTAATAGTCATTTTGTTCAGTTGTCTATAATCGATACATAGTCTTAGAGTACCGTATTTATTTTTCACAAAGAGGACTGGTGCCCCCTAAGGTGAGACACTTGGTTTGATATACTCTTTGTCCAACAATTCCTGTAATTGTATTTTTAATTCTGTCAGTTCTGGTAGACTCATTCGGTAAGGTGCTTTTGAGATAGGGGCTGAACTCGGTAGTAGGTCAATGGAGAAGTCTATTTCCCTTCTAGGAGGTAATTCTGGTATCTCATCCATAAACATGTCTCTGAATTCACGTAGGACAGCAAAGTCTTCTAACTTTGGCTTATCTTATTTTTCTAATAGATTCGTCATTTGGATGGCATAAATTTGCCATCCCATTCTAATACATTTCTTGAGTTGCATCATTGAAACTTGCTCGACTGATACAGGTTTTAGTATGCCTTGGGCTATTCTAACAGTGCCAAAATCATCTTTATAGCTAATTATCTTTGTATAATAGTCTAGTACTGCTTTGTGTTGTTCCAACCAATCCATCCCGATAATCATTTCGTAAGATCCTAGTGGTAGGATATTCATATTTGTTCTTATATTTTGACCATATAAGCTGAACTCAAAATCCAAAACAAAGTCAAATACTTTCCTTTTAGTACCAATTTCTAATTCTACAAGCCATGATTTTACATGCTTCGGTTTCTTAAGTTTATTTGACTCTACCACATCAGGAGTAATATAACTTAACGTAGCTCCAGGGTCAATTAAAACAAAAAATTGAGTGTTATTGATTTTACCTTCGATTTCTACCACCGAGGATTGGTGGTCAACTTGTTGACCATCTATGGCTGCATTTATCCGATGTAGGCTTCTTCCCATGTCTCCCACTGTCGAGGCTTCCTGCAAATTATGAACAATAGTTTTGTTTGCTAACATCAAACGTGGACAGTTCCTCCTTAGATGAGGGTCTCCACATTCCCAACACTTTAATGGCTCGCGGGAGTTGTCCCCAAACTTCTTCATTCCCAGGTTTATCGGTTTACCGATGCCTTGCGTATTCGGATGATTGGAGTGAAAATCCTTTCTTGGAAAATTTTTTGTTGCATTCTAATAAGGAGCTGGCTGGTACCCCTTCTTCTGCGGGTTCATTCCATCTTGTTTCTTATCCTTCCAGGATTTGGGAAACTCTACCTACTATTTATACTGGTCATAGCACATCTGTGCTTTCTTGAATACTTCACTCAAGGATTTGGGGTTGTCAAACTCAATTCTGTCCCTATAGGACTGTGGTAGACAAGTTAAGAATCGTTGGATTTTTACCTTATCCTCCAGGATGTACGATACGAACCTTAGTAGTTCCAATAATTTATTTATAGGGTTCTCCATCATCATTTGTCCAAGTCGTAACTCGTAAAATTCTTTCATCTTCCTTTCATAATAGCTTTCAGAAAGGTATTTTTTCTTAAAATACTTCTTAAAGTCGGACCATTCCAACTGTTTCTCCTTTAGTCCCTTGGCCAATTTCAGGTCTTGTCACCAAATGTTGGCCTTCCCTTTCAGATTGTAGATGGCCATTTTGACCTTCATGTTGCTAGACTAATTGTAGATCTGGAATTATTTTTTGATGTCCAACAACCATGCCTCGGCTTCTTCCCCTGTCCTAGATTATCCATCAAAGGTAACCGGTTTAATATTTTTAAATTCTCCTTCAAGGTGGTCTACTTGTTTTCTTTTTTTGTGTGGTTTAGTTTTGTCTTTAGCTGAAGGTGTTCCTTTAGATGAACTGTCTCCTTTTTCAGTTTCCAGCCCAGATTTCTTGGAGGCCCTTTTGCTGACCTCTTCATCATGGTTATCGTCTTTTGGGATTTTCTTGGTCACTATACTTCGCAGCAGGACTTCATTTATCTCTTGTTGTTCTTGCTGTGCTTTCTTCAATTTTTCATTGTCGGCTTTGAAAATCTGCAGTTTGACAATAAGATTCCTCATCGTTTCCAACACCTTTGTGGGTGAGCTTCCATCACTGTTCTTCCTTGGATCTCCAGGAGGTCCTTGCTGCAGATTTCCTTCCATCCTGAGATGCCATAATTAACACAAAACAGAAATGGCTTTATGTTTGTAATCATAATATTTATTAGTTTTATATAAATTGAAATATATTCTAAGCAACTAATATGGTCGTGTTCAGGCCCAGTGTAGTAACGTTTTGCTCTAATACCATATCTATGAACTAGGCCCAGTGTTGTAAAGACAATTGAACTACTATGAACTCATTCTCCTATTTAATAACTGACTTTGGCGTCACCTTCCATCTTACTAATAGACACAATATAATTATATCTATACATTTATGGAATATAGAGGACTTTTAGTCCTATAAACAATTTAACCCTCAACCCTATGTATGGTCCCTTACTTGAATACAAACAATTTACTTTTATAAAAGGAGAAACTCAAGGGTTAAGGGTCGCAGTTTGTAAGCATTTAAAGGTACTTAACTTTTGACTCACTCTAATCCTAACTGACCCTCCCCATAGTCCAACTGAAGGGCTAATGAACTAAATCATCTTAACTGAACAATGAGCGGGTTGTGATAGTGCATTAACTCGACAAGAATTTTGAGCCTCTTTCTATCAATCGAACTTAATAACCCTCTGTCCAGTCTATTAATGGAGGCCCTGCGAGTTCACATTCCGAGGCCACCACTCACACTATATTCAATACGCTTATGCCACCTCTGTTATGTCACATGGTCTGATAGCGCCTTCGTACTCCTACTATCAGTTTGTGTAGTAATGGTTAATGCTCCATTGGGGTTCTGTTGCCTAGAGTTTAGGGTTTTGTTTCTTCCTTACACATTCCTCCTCTGCGATGATAGTCGACACTCTGGAGGTTTTCCCCTGGTGACATATGCAGGAGCTACCCATATTCATGGTAAGTTACGATACTCTCATCGTTTCTTTTGATGAGTAAGAAAAGTCAAGAGGGATTTTTGTAACAACCCTAGTTGAATATATGCTTAGGGATTATTAAGTAAAAATTAATTAGATAATTAATTGTCCTAATATAGTTTTAATTAAACAATGATTAGCATTAATAATATTAATAAAATATTTATTTATTAATTAATTGTTTATAACTTTTGATTAATTAACTAATTAATTAATTAATTACATATCACATTCAATGACATGGGTAATAAATTAAGGGGCTTAATAATTTTAATTTATTTAATTAATTACTTTACGTATACGGGAGGGGATAAGACATTAATGAAGGGAATAAGACATTAGATAAGGGGATAGGATAATAAATAAAGGGATAAGGTAATAAAGGAGGGATAAGGAAATTAATGAGGGGGAAGAGAGTCAGTGAAAGGGGGATATGACGGGAGGAGTCTTACGGGGGGAGGGGATCTTTTTTCTTGGAGGGAAACATTTTGGAGGGGGAGACGAGAGTTCTGGTTTCTTTTCTTGGATTTTCTAGTTCTATGGTGGAGTTCTGCAGTCTTTGAGTATCATTGCAGGGGGCACTGGGTTGCTAGGGGTTTTGGGCATGGGGGCCATGATTCCTTTCGGTTTCCTAGAGCTAGTGAGCCAGACAAGTTGCTCCTAGTTGTCTGGGAGGTTAGTCAGTTTGGGCAGAGTTAGTCAATGCATCAGGCAACAACAAAGTAGCAGGATGAACAACCAGGTCAACGAAGAAATTAGCATCAGGAAGAGGTAATTTAATTTTATTCTGTTAAGTTATTTTCATGTTGTAGATAGATTTGAATTTTTGTAAAATATTTATGCTTGTAGTATGTGAATGAGTAATTTACGTATGAGAAGGGAAATATATGTTAATTGTATTAAATTTTGGATTTAATTTAGTATGGTCCCTACACATGGTATCAGAGCCCTGGTTCAAAATCTGGAGCCAAGGGCCTACCTACCCACCCAAAAATTTAAACACTCCTATTTAGTTATAGTAAATTCCTAAATAAATACATATAAGGGTAAATATAAAATTGGGCCTGAGGGCCAATCCGCAAGCTCCAACTCCACCTAACCTGCAATTCAAACACAATTTTTTTTAAAAACATAGATCTATTGCACATTAAAAATGTAAAAGGCATAATAATATATTAATTGAAGTGTTAAATAAATTTAAACACTTGTTTCGAATAAGCAAACCTATGTAAAGGAATATATATATATATATATATATATA
>JASDQU010750434.1:13983-32064 GCA_032191745.1 Picea mariana
AGACAATTGGGAAAGTAAAATATTATCCCAATAGTCATCAAAGAATTAATTACATAATCCAAAATTCCAAATTTGGATTTGCCATAAATGACAATTATTTCCAAATCCAAATTTTCCAAAAATGGAAATTTATTTCTAAATTCAACTTAGAATTTAGTTTGAGGATATTACACTATATGCAAGTATTTGGTTCTTAACCATTGGTATTAGATCACTTTCCTTTGTAAGAAGCGTGGATAATTGTTTTTTATTTTTGCATATTTTTTTGGAGAAGAAAAAGAGGGCTGCAACATTCTGGACAATATATGTATATTTATGTGAAAAACTTGCATAAACGGGTTGTATATCTGAATTCCCCTAAAAAAACACCCAATTAAAAAAAAAATTGTATGGAACGGAGTTCGAGAAGTCAAGATATCGACATTTTAAAATATGCAAATTTTTCAGGGTTTTTCTACGGAGGACGACGCGATTGTTTTTTATTTCTGTAGCACTTGGAGGCCGAATTTTCTAAAAAACATTAGAGATATGAGTCCCTATTTAAAAAATAGTTGATTTCAAAAATAAAATCACCCAAATTGGATCTCTGGAAGAAAATATATCGTTAATTTAAAATCGACCATTGTTTAGGGTTTTTCGTGACGACAACGGGACTACAGAGTTCATAACTTTTCACAGGGTGTTTAGATTGCTATCAGATTGGTATCATTGGATAAACAATTTTAAGAGATTTCTTTGGATATATTATATGTTGTGTTTCCAATGGATATTGGATCTCAACTCATGGGAATTTTACAGAAGATTGAAGCCATTGAGCAACATCTTCATGAGAGACAACAAATTATTAGGGACAATTGTCACAATGTTCAAAGGTACTTGGATAACATGCATGAGAGATATATTATGGAGGACATCATGGATGCATATAATCAATAATTATGTGTTTGGTATGATTTTGATGCTGATTTTAATGATTGGTATATGGATAGTTGTCATTTCTGGGATGACAACCACTTTCATATTTTATTTGATGACTCTACTCCACCTTCTGTAGAGAACATCATGGAGGACATCAGGGATGCATATACTCAAGAAGTATATGCTTGGTATGATTTTGAGGCCTATTTTGATGATTGGTATATGGGTAGTTGTCATTTCTGGGATGACAACCACTTTCATATTTTATTTGATGACTCTACTCCACCTTCTATAGAGAACATCAATGTGAAAATTAGGAGCCAGTCATGATTACCAGTGTCCATCTTGCATATTCTACAATGGTATTATTCCTTCCAGATTCAATTAAAACATTTTCCCACTATGTTTATGGATCTTCTTGTTTGGATCCACATGACATGTGTCGGTCTTTGAAACATCATTTTCAATTGGTTATTAGGTTCCAATATCTTCCATGTGTAGTTCACATGAGCACTTGGACATGAGACCTTGGTTTAAAATGGTGGTTGGACTACTTCAACATGGTGGCTTACATTTCTACATGCGACCATGGTTATATAGTCTACTTCAACACTATGGTCCACACTTATCCATGGGACCCTGGTATATGGTTGTACACCCTCATAGCAAGTGTTGAGGACAATGCATTCATAAGGGGGATGGAATGTTAGGTAGCTAGAGAGATAGTGGGGGGCCCAGAGGGCCCATAGTTATAATAGTAGAGGTCATTCAATGTGGAATAGGTCCACTATAGTATGAAATAAGGCCCACTATGGTAGTTAGATATAATAAATGTAAGAGTACTTCTTAGAAGGTTCTACTTCTAGAATGTTCTTTCTTTAGAATTTTCCTAGGTGGTTGGTAGCACTATATAAATGGNGGAGTGGTATCTCGATAGGAGTAATCCCTCTCGAAGAGAAAAGTGAATAGGAGAGGATCCCTTCCATAATAGGATCCATTGCATGTTGTTTCCCTACCCCAAGGGTTTTGATATAATAAAGTGGTGGTTTTATATACTGTTCCATATATCTTGTTTAGTGATTGTATTAAGATATATTTGGTACTATTATGGTATTTTGTATTCAGGTCTTGGGTACTTAACAGTAACAAAGTTTTACCCCCCATTTTACAAAAAACCTTGAATCTTGGTTCAAGGTAGAAGTCCTTAATCATTTTAAAGTACACTTAGGATGAAATATACAGATTTAGAATGTTATTAAATTCACCCCAAATCTTAGATCACTAAATCCGGAGCTATATAGAAACATGTGTGTGAATTTCCATTAGGTCACTTTCTATTGTTTCAGTCTCTCAATTTACAAGGTAGGCTTTGCCTCTTTTACACAACATCGACTTTTATGTTTTCAAATGAAAATCTAAATATGTAGACATGTGTAAAATTATCTAATACACCCTCAAAATCTTGAATCACTCAAATTGTAGGAGTTTAAAGACCTAAGCATGCCTTTTTGTGAAGCATGGCATGCATTTCTACACAACAACATAAATTATAGTTTGAAAGCAAAACATGTATTTCTTAAGTGTGATTGTGCATTTTTAGATCTGGAGGCTCTAAAAAGCTTGAATTAGGGTTTTGTGAAACGATGGAAACCCTAATCTTAAAAGTATATATCATCATATATCAAGAACATTTTCATCTACATCTGGCTCATCCTCTTTGACTTCTTATTTGAACACATCCATCTGCTCCCTATGTCCAATGTAATTTGAATTTCATTTTTACTTTATTATATCGACGTCAAACCTCTTATTCTAGGGTTCTTAGTCAAATGCACATTGATACTCCGATGGACGGTTTATGACCATCCATCCCATTTCTGATAAGAATTGAATCTCATAGGTGTCAACACTCTGGCATAAGTTACCCACCATGGCATCATCAATCTGACTAATCTATCATGCCATAACATTGGATCTCTGAAACATTGAGCCCTCTAGAGTATCACAAGGCCAATGTAGGTTTCTGGCCATAAAATCACAATTTCAATGGTGTCTGCATCAAATTTCTGACGATACTTACGTGCGGATATGTAGTAGTAATGAATGACATCATTGGTAAAATTACGATGACTTGGGCGCTGATGGTCTCTTGGAAAATTCCATGTGGAAGACCAATGTGTAGCACTCCCAATAGTTCTATGATTGTCATCATTTCGACAATTATGTGTGACAAACATGTGTTTGGTAAAATATATTCACAACTACCATGTGGAATTTTATTATGTCAGATGTCTGGCATATTGAGAGTGTAATCAAGAGTGCGATGAAAGGGGTTTGAATAATAGTTGTAATTGGGTTCCTCTTAAGGAATAAAAAATTCCGTCGGAAGGGCATCGAGACAACGTCAAAAAATGTGCCAAATGTACTAGTTCACTAACTGGTGGAATGGAGATGGCCATTGTGATTCCTCTAGTCACATTGGGGGATGTGGGAATAGGTCCTTCCATTCTAGATAATCCATTAATTCCTGACATCATGTGAGGATTACTAAAAAATGAAAAAGCATCATCAAAATGATGCCCATTCAATTGAATAAGTAAATTGTAAAGTCTCTGTCAAATGAGGGTTTAGATTAGGTGGAGGACGCTCATAAATGAATTCGATCTCCACTTGTTTACAATCCTTTAAACTTGATGTGTGAGTCTCAATTTCCAATTTTTTTGTGCATCCTATGTCGAAAACCACCATCACCTAATGGTTGGTGGTTCCTCTATGGAGGAATCCCTTGTTGTCTATGAAAGTGGGGAGGAGGCTATTAAGCCATGCTCAAAGATTTATTTTAATGAAATAAAACAACCACCTAAGTCCAATTAAACAAAATTAAACACAAAGAACACCCTAGAAAATATATAGGCCCCAACAGATAAGAAATTGATAGTCAAAGGAGCCTTTCGAAAACCAATGTAGGATGATGAGGGCCCGAGACCAATTGTTGAAGGTGCAAGAGATAGTTATGGTAGCCTTCACACAACAATCACGTAAGGTACAAGTACCATTGTGAATACAAGAGCTCTCCAAGGGGGATGAAATGGATATCATGCATATGCCTAAGGTACCACTTGTAATTCCCACTTCCAGTCACTCATGTGATGCCCTAGTAAAAGACACGAAGTTTACCACTTCACAATTAAAGGTTGGGGTAAATTTTATAGGTCACAACTATGCGCATGGGTAGGGTATACAAGACTAAGTCCTTAGCCCAAATATCTAGAGAAAAGTGATGCCAGCTTGAGGACTTTCCACTTCAATTTTAAAAACCCATACATGTAATAGTCCTACCAAACAAATGAATAAGGGAAATCTACTCCACTTCCTTAAATTGACCATGGTGATTGACACATGTGTTAGATGTTCTTTCTTGGAAATCTCTCCTTTCTAATAATGGATTTATCTTTCTTTAGTTAATTCATATTTCAATTTTTTGGCTTTGGAGAGTTTACTCTCCAATCCTACACAAAGACCATAAAACCTTCTCTAATGTGTGTTTTCTAGAAATAAAACAATATAGTTCATTTTAAATAAGAGCTTATTTTTAGGTTTGTTGTTTACACAAGGGTATCGAGTGGAATTTGATTATATTATGTATTCTTCCAATCCAAAGAATTAAAATTGGTACCAAACGTGAAAACGAATGCAGTTTTGTTTCCTTTCGATGAACTCTATCTATGGAAGGGAGAAAGAATTTTATTGTTCACTAATTGAAACAATCAATGTAGCAATCATTGTAAAATTAAGACTATCAAATCAAATTCTTTAAAAAAAGTTATATCTCAAACCAATTTCACCAATGCAACTTTCAGAAGAAATGACAAATGCCTAAAAAAATGATTATGATATGCAATTATTCTAAATTTCATTTGTGATCCAATTGAAACAATGAATGCAACACATAACCCAATCTATAAGATGTGGTGGACTGTTTTTTTGACCCATTCTCAATCCAAACAAGTAAAAGAAATGAAAAAAAAGGAAAAAGAGGGAAAAAATTGATTTGCTTTTCTCCTTTTCTTACTAATGATCATAAATGCAATTGATAAAGGACAAAATCAACTAAAACCCTACTTATTGTAGACTATAAGACTTCAAACTAGCCAAAAAAACCAATTTCAAAGAAGCAAAAATAGGAAAAATATACAAATTTTGAGCTACAGGAAGTACACGCTCTTTATGTGAAGGAAACCAATGCGTACATACATTTCCTATGAATAAAATGATCATATAAATACTATGTTTATGAGGGAAAGGTGTGTAGAGGTCTTGTAAAAGGAAAAACTTCATAACAATCTAAAAAGTTTCCTTTAATGCTAATCTACAAGTAAGGAAACAAGATATGGGCTATAAGGACTACCAAAATACCCTAAATAAAGCCAGAAAACAACCAAGGAAAACCCTACTCAGAAGACCTCAAGGAATTATCACTAGTGGGGTGACCAATTCTATTGAAGGGAAATTCAGCTATGCATAAGCAAATCCCCTCATTGGTTAGATATAAGACAATGAAAAAACAAGATAGATCACTATCTCTTTCTTGTAGAGATATTTTCACAATTTAATAAAACAATAGGAAGACGGAGGATCAACTTACAATAATTCCTATGGTTTGCCAATGTATCCATTGTATTCTTCTAGATCTATCTCTAAAGATGTTTCTCCACCTAGTTACTCTCACAACAATTAGAGAGTAACTACCTTCCTCATTCCCTTATAACATTACAAATGAGATATTGCATGAAAAAGCCTCTAATCTAATAACTCAAGCCTACTTAGATCAACAAAATCTAATTCAAGATGCAAAATAGATCGATGTATTATAGAGAATTTGTTGGGGGGGGGGGTAGAGGAACAGTGTAGACTTATATTAAATGAAAGAGATTTTATAGCAATGGATGGTATTTATTGAGAACTATTGTCATACTCCAAGATCCAAGATGTAGAACCCTTTGTAATGGCCCATATTTCTAGGAGAATACAAGGAAAATTGCCTCTCGTGTAATCTTCATATCTACTACTGAATTACCAAAAATGAACCCAAGTATTCACTGATTATTCAATAAAACACTGAGAGATGAGGAATTATCTATGTTAAAGAACCCAATTTACATGTAGCTTGGTTGTTATCACGTATTATGGTATGGGATATTTTCCCCACTGGGTTTGGCCCTTGGGTGGAAAATGCGAAGAATGGGGTTAAAAAACCACTAAATGGCACTTATCCTAAGTTCGTTGGAGCTATGTGACCATTTAGCGTGTTGTGCTAGGATGTGTGCAAGTTTGGGCGGCTAGGATTAACACACCTCAGATCAATGGTCACTGGCCATATTAGGGCCTCAACATGCGCGATCATTAAAAAAGGTAGAGCGGGTCATAGAAAACAACCATGTCTTTTTGAGGCATTATGTGTTAGCCAGAGACACACATCGGGCCCAAAATCAGGGAGGAATCAAACTGCTTTTCGTGGCCCAGATATGCGCATGCCCTATCCCAGGCCGACAAGTGGCTTCTCCACAACTATCCCGCTGGCATCTATCCCCCACTCCATCTCTCTCCTTTGTCTATCACATCCCTTGCTCCCCTTTCATTCCCTCCCACCTGTCCTCCACTCACTGTCCTACCTATCGCCTCTCCCCTTCTCATCTCCCACCACCTGTGCCTCCTCAACTCCCTCCTTTGTCACCCCCATAGCTTCTTCCAAACCTCTGTGTCTCGTCCACCTGACCATCACACACCAAGTATCTTGACATTGCACCAATTGTCCCGCCAGACCCTCATCCACTTTCGTTTCCTATCCATCCCTGTAGGCATCCAACTCAACTCCAAGTGGCAGAATGTAGAGGCTGCCACGTCTCACAGGTGCAGAGATGACTCAGGCCTTTTTGATCCCGATGAAAAAATTATTAAGTTTGGTTGGTGGTGGTTGAACATCTTTTCCACCATAAATAGAAAACACAGGACATGACTATTAGTTAGTCGTCTCATCAACAGGTTCATTGGCGTATGATAGAGGTTCACGTCTCGATAGAGACTGCATACAAAATCTGTCAGGAAGCATGAAGACATAATGCCTTCAATGCTGCTACTCGGATATGCTTCCTCGATTTTTTTTTGAGTATAAATACTCAGTTTTGATATATTGTAAACGTCTTTGTTTGAGCAAAGCTCCCATTTTTGGTAATATGTTTTAACACCAGAGCTTATTTGGTTATGTACTTCAATTTGAAAATTTCAGTTAATAGAAGTCAGTTTCCTTTCAAATCTCTATAAATCCTGTGTCAAAACACTCAGAATTGGAGGATCCAGTCGAGGATTGTTATGTTGTTCTGATGGAGGTTTGATCATAGCAGTATCATGATCAATTTTACTCAGTTTTTTATGTTGTCTTTTTCCCTCTTGCACTGAATAGATTAGAATTGGAAGATCCATTCGAGTTATTGTAGCTACATAATGATGGAGGTTTGATCATCATGTTGTTGGAACTGTGCCATTTGGGCACATTTAAGTGTCGGAAACCTGGTCTTGAAAGCATCATCGAGCTTGAGTTTATCTTCTTCAAGCTGCTAGAAGGGTGGATTCCCATAACAATCTTGTTCTCATTTTATCATTAAGTCTTCCCTCTGATCACCTTTAAACTCAACCCACTGACTGAACTTAATGTGGTTGTCACTTCCTGGTGCATTTCTTGTTCAGTTCTATTTTGTAACATCATTCTAGTGTCGAGTTTTCTCCATTGACCACCACCCATTTAAAACCAACATCCACCTAAACAATGATGGGTACTAGGCTTACCCCTACTACAATCTAGGGGTGACTTCTGGTGCTAACATTTCTAGCCCTGTTGCCGAGGATGAATTGAATATTTTCCCTGGGTAGAACGACAGCGAACTTATGATTCTGAAGGTTTATCAAAAATCAGAACCTTTAAATATTGCAGTTGTGCATCTGGCGACTCCACTGTCTTAGCTCTACCATTTCAGTGTGGCTGCTTCTAGATACAACTGGTAGCCCCTCAGAGAACACAATGATCAAAGTTGGTCTTTTATTGTGAACAAAGACTAGACACACTCATCCTGCGCATCATTCACCTGGTGACTCCATGGTTGAAGAATCGATTGACGAATCCACTAGTTCTAAATGGAAACAATCCTGGCTTGGAGGTTTTCTCCTTTTAATTTTTTTGTTGTTCCTGGTTTTCTCAATGTTGTTCCTGCTCCAAATGAATGGAATGATTATTTGCCTGTATTTAGAGAGAATAAAGAGGACAACCCTTCTCAACATCTCAGAGCATTTCATGAACTCATGCACCAACGGGAGATACATCAGGAGGATGTATTAATGAAGATGTTCATGTTCTCGTTAGCCGGGGATGCTCGTGAGTGGTATCATTCTTTACCCCCTACTAGCATTTCTTCACTGGGAAAATTTTATGCATATTTCAATGCTCATGGTCAAAAGTTTTATCCCTCTGAGTTAATTTGTCATAGTTGTTATGAGGGATACAATGAATGTATTCAATATAGAGATGCTTCTTACATAGGCTGTGAGGATGAGCCTGATGACTTGGATCAGAAATCAATCCTTTCTCATCCCTATTCATCTGCATTAGAGGAAAGCTGTAAGGATGGGGACCAACAAGAAGGAGATTCTCTGGGTAAGCTAATGGAGTTGGTAAAATCTCTCTCTTCCAAACTAGAAAGGTTGGAATCTGAAGAAAATGTATAGGATTTTCCAGCCCTTGAAGTAGATGTCCTTAGTATCCCTACTGAGGAGGGTAGTATTGAATATTTCATGACTGTAGAGGCCCTGCATTCTGCTCCTGAGGTTTCTGTTGTCCCTAGATTTGATGATTATTCAGAGGAGCAGCAGATCCCTACATCACAGTTTGCTGACCAAAGGAGAAACCATCCTGTATATGACAACTCTGAATCATTTCTCGAGATGAATATACAGGATTTCCAAGAGCATGCAACAGAGCCTTATCCTCTTTTCCTTAAAGAAGATTGTCATGAGGAAATGAAACATCCTTGGCCTACAAAAATCACTGAGCAACATATTGAAGAAAGGAGATTTCCTGAAGGTCCTATATATGATGATTATGACTCTAGCCCTTGGGAGAGCCAAGAAGAAGAACCAAAAGACCAACAGAAGGGGTAGTTTACCTCTTGTCCAGAGCCTATAGGTGAGAAACCATCACCTGAGATCAATCAGCCTGCATCAACTTCTCATCCACCCATGCCTACCAGTGATATTCAGCCCTATATGAGCAACTATGGAGTAGAGTAGGCTTTCTGCTACAAATTTCACAAGATTTTCCACTCATTCTATGAGCATGTCAGCGAGTACATGGAGTGGTATTTTCTTCATATCTTGGAGCCGCCTAATTTTATCTCAATTTCATCCCTTGGAGAGAAGTTGAAGGTTGTAATTGTTCTTCTGTCATGGTTGCATAACCTGTTACTAATCACCGAGAGAGTAAAGCAGCTTCCATTCAGGAAGTTACTTGATTGGCTATGGTGGAAATTTTCTTTCACCTAGCATCATATAAAGTTTGATTACTTTAGGATTGTACATAAATAAGCTCCTTGGAGCCCTTGTAAGTTTTTTTTTATCTTATTTTTCAGCATATATTCCTCAGAAAGGTGTTTTGAGCTTCACTCCATACCCCAATAGAAGGCAACTGGAATTGTAGAAGGAGATCTTAGAGCCTCACAGGGAGGACTCTATCCCCCATGGCGCCTAATGTTATCACATATTATGGTATGGGGTGTTTTCCCCACTAGATTTGGCCCTTGGGTGGAAAATGCGAAGAATGGGATTAAAAACCCACTAAATGGCGCTTATCCTAAGTCTTCCAGAGTGATGTGACCGTTTGGCGCATTGTGCTAGGACGCATGCAAGTCTGGGCGAATAGGATCAATGTGCCTCAGATCGATCGTCATTGGTTGTATCGGGGCCTCAACATGTCCGGTCGTTAAAAAGGTAGAGCGGGCTGGGAAAACAACCATGGTTTTTTGAGGCGTTACATGTCGGCCAGAGACACACATCGGGCCCAAAAGCAGGGAGGAATCAAACCACTTTTCATGGCCGCAATATGCACATGCCTTGTCCTAGGCTGACAAGTGGCCACTCCACAACTGTCCTGTTGGCAGTTATTCCCCACTCCATCTCTCTCCTCTATCCGTCACATCCCTCACTCCCTTTTGATTCCCTCACACCTGTCCTCTACTCACTGTCCCACCTGTCGCCTCTCCCCTTCTCATCTCCCGCCACTTGTGCCACCTCATCTCCCACCTGTGTCACCCCCACAGCTTCTTCCCAGCCTCCGTGTCTCCTCCACCTGGCCATTGCACACCGAGCAACCTGTCGTTGTGCCAATCATCCCGCATACCCTCATCCACGTCCACTGCCTAGCCATCCCTGTAGGCATCCAACTCAGCTCCAAGTGGCAGCATGCAGAGGCCACCACGTTTCACAGGTGCAAAGCTGACTTAGGCCTTTTTGATCCTAATGAAGCAGTTATTAAGGTTGGTTGGTGGTGGTTGAACATCTTTTCCATCATAAACAGAAAGCACGAGAAAGGACTGTCATTTAGTTGACTCATCAATAGGTATGTTCTGAGGCTTGTTGACGCATGATAGAGGTTCATGTATGGGCAGAGACTGCGTGCAAAGTCTGTCAGGAAGCATGCAGACATAATGCCTTCAATGCTACTACTTGGATATGCTTCCTCGATTTTGTTTTGAGTATAAATACTCAATTTTGATATATTGTAAAGGTCTTTGGTTGAGCAGAGCTCCCATTTTTGGTAATATGTATTAACACTAGAGTTTGTCTGGTTATGTACCCTTATTTGAGACTTTCAGTTAATAGAAGTCAGTTTCCTTTCACATATCTGTAAATATTGTGTCAAAACACTTGGAATTGGAGGATCCAGTCAAGGATTGTTATGTTGTTCTGATGGAGGTTTGATCATAGCAGTATCATGATCAATTTTACTCAGTTTATTATGTTGTCTTTTTCCCTCTCACATTGAATAGCTCATAATTGGAAGATACCGTCGAGTTGTTGTAGCTGCATAATGATGGAGGTTTGCTCATCGTGTTGTTGGAATTGTGCCATTTGGGCACATTTCATTGTCTGAAACCTGGGCTCGAAAGCATCATCGAGCCTGAGTTTATCTTCTTCAAGCTGCTGGAAGGGCGGATGCCCATAACAGGCTTCTTCTCATTTTCTCACTAAGTCTTCCCTCTGATCACCTTTAAACTCAACCTACTGACTGATGTTAATGTGGCCCTCACTTCCCTGTGCATTTCTTGTTTGGTTCTGTGTTGTAACATCATTCTAGTGCCAAGTTTGTACATTGACCACCACCCAATTAAAACTAACATCCACCTAAACATTGATGGGTACTAGGCTTACACCTACTGCAATCCAGGGGTGACTTCTAGTGCTGATCCTGGTGACTTCATAATCTTATCCATAATTTTATCCTTTACCTATAAAACTGGAAAACTACAACAAAAGGTGGGGGACGAATCTCCACCCAACCATAGACCCTTCTACTTAATATTTATTAGAATTTCACCCCATATCCCTCAACCTACTACTCCACCAAAATTCTTAAGCCTTCTTCTCTCTATAGACCAACCAAATAGAGATGTCCTTTACTCATCCTTTTCCTTTTCCCTCTTTATATATAGTCCATCTGTGGTAAAGAACCTCATCACTAGGGTCTATTATTGAATTATTTGTTATACTTTAGGGTTTCTCCATTAATTAGAGTTACTTATTTTACCATTCTATTTAATTACCAAATATCCATAATAAATAATTATTCTGACCCCTTTTAGGATAATTATTATATACTTGTTTATTATTATTTATTCCAATAAGTATCTATCATGCTTGTTTTAGGAGAATTATTTTATATATGATACTATTATCAGTATTTATATTTAATAATAATAATATGGGGCATGAAATACACCCCTCCTTCAATGAACTTCATCCTGAAGTTAGTTTTGATAATGTTTCTTATATGTTTTTAATTAACTAACCATATCCTCCACAATATCCTCTATTAGCTCCTATACCTTCCAAAACACCCTCTATTGGACTAGTATAAAGCCACCAAAGTGAGTACAACACACATCCAAAGTCCAAATCACAACACCGAGAAAGTGTGAGTACTCTCCAGCCATCATTCCTGACATTTAGAACCAGGCTTAAATCCTACTGGTCTATCTGGAGCCCTAAGGCTCGAGACCTCATCTTCCCAAGCATGAATTTGGATCAATACTCATGTACACCATGAATCTCAAAAGGATGTCCCAAACTCCCTCCAAAACCTAATCTAAGCATGCATTTGGATTGGTATTCATGTACACCAGGCATCTCCAAAGGATGTCGTAAAATCCATCCAAAAAAACCAAAAGTATGCCCTAAACTCCCTCCACAAAACCAATTATAGCCCCAAGCATCGAAGTCCAATCCCACAACACTATAGTCTAGCAATTCTCCAACCATTATTCGAGACTTTGGTATCACAACTCCAATAAAAGGAATAATAATTGCTTCCATGATTAGTAGATTGAGTTGTCCCTATCCTGTAGTATGTTACTTGTAATATTCTCCTTATGGTTATGGGCTCCCGCGAAATCATCAAACCTCTCAACTCATTGGTGTATATCCTATGAATCACTGCCTCACAACATGAAATCAATGCACTAGTCATGATAGCAACATATGAAGAAAGAATATACATGCTAGCTCTAGCATGTCATCATGAGAATACTTCACTATCATCACCATATGCTTCTGCATGTCATCATAAAAAATATTAGCCTAAATATTTCATTGAAATTACATGATTCCATCACATAAAGATTATGAAATATAACACATCTTATCCTTTCATCAGCATGGAATCACATAACATCATATGTGAATACCATAGGCTCTTAAGATAGCATAACATCAGTAACACATAAACATATAAAGCAATAAAACATCATGGATACCCTTCACAAGATTCATTAACAAAATAAAGCCCCTAGCTTGGAATATCAGGAATATTGTGCTAACAAATCTTACCTCATCATATATTTATCAAAGATCTATAACATTGTATCAACATCATAAAATCATGAAAATAGTAATCATCTCAACACATGTCACATGTAGGGTAAATAAATTTCAAGAGCGGTCATATCGTGATTTATTAGCACAATATACGTACATAGTAAATACTAGCTTTTATCTCTCAAACATCACCAAAACATCCATTTAGCCCACGGATCCACAAGGTTAAGTTTATCAAAATGGGATGAATAATTAATACTATGAGTGTTAGGTTTTCATCATTAGTACTATGAGTATTAGGTTTTCATCAAGATATCGATTGTTTTTCCACAATCATTTTCTATTATTTCAACAAGAGGTTGACAATTTACAATATATATATAGTCACCTTATCAATGTGATAAATGTTTCCACATACGATATATACTAGCAACCTTTAAGTAAGGCCCCATCATCTAGAGTCACATTCTTTAGGTATGTATTATTTTCCCATAATGAAAATTATTGAATTTTAATGGTAAGATATTGCATGCCTTACTAGCATGCTTTTAATATTTGATATTTAAATTCTCAATTTGTATCATTACTTAAGTTTATTATGTTACCTTACCATACCACTCAAGACTCTTGAATACACACTTACTAAGAAATCATATACCTAGAAAGACACCATTCCATTCCAGCAACCAACTACTAAACGAAAGCCATTTTCTCTTACTACGATATTTTTGAGTTTGAGGGTCTAGTATTAAAAAAAAATGTAACACACCTAGGAGGTTATGTGTTTGTATGTTTGAACAAAGACACACACTTCTGAGCACACAGTTTCTTTTGTAAATGTAATGACACTTGCTTCAAATAGTTCATGTGAATGAAAGTCTTCTTTGGACTTAGTGCACTTTTATCATGCCCTAGAAAAGCCACATGTCCTAGCAAAACCATAGTTTGTTATCTTCATATTTAATGAAAATAAAATCTTGTGGAAATTAATAGAGAGGACACCTTATGCAAATCGACCATCTTATATTTAAAAATAATCCATCACAACAACAAGGAGAGGAACACATGTTTCAAGTTATTTTCAAATTGTATACTTTGTACTTTACAGCCTTCACAACCCCATCCTTGTCAATAAAGAAAGTTTGGCTCCCATTTCCAATGATGACATCTTCTCTTCCCTCTCTTCAAGAGGCAACGTCCTCAGAACAACATCAAGAAGATAATATTTCACTGATTTCCTTTATGAACTCATTATTTACCTTGCATAACCTTGATTATTCATAGTTCAAACAATCACTCTTCATAACATTGTAGGGAAATGGTGATAGACCCTTGGTTTCCCTATGAAATACATACAAGGATTCCACCACCATGACAATACATGTGAAAATGACATAAACCTATGAAAAAATTAAAAGAGAGACTCTAGGAAAGGTAGTTACTTATAACATTATCTCCCCAATTCTAGGTTTTTATCCAAAGAGATTGGCCTAATAATTAGTATCCAACATTACAATACATGTGAAAATGACATAAACCCATGAAAAACTTAAAAGAGAGACTCTATGAAAGGTAGATACTTATAGCATTATCTCCCAAATTCTAGGTTCTTTTCCAAAGAGATTGGCCTAATAATTAGTATTTTGTGTAATGGCCTAATACTTCATTTATTTCACTCCATCCTAATATATGACTTTAAAGTGTTATTCATTTATAAAATATTGATTGACTGATTGATTTTATCAAATTGGCTAGTTAGCATTTCAATACTAATGCACATCTCTTCCCATTTGATGTTTTCCCTAAGATTCTACCTACATATAGAGGAACCTACTAGAATTCAACAAGCAATTTACCAAATTTACTTTGGTTTATGCAACACCATACTTTAATCAGTACAATGGTGTGATTCAATAGTTACATTATGCAACACATTGCATCTCATCCACTATTCATCTTTAAATCGTTATTACCATTTACCATACAATGTTGAGTGCCAACCAAACAGTGATTCTGGTTCTACCATCATTGATAACAAAAGTCGTAGTTGAACAACATATTACACACCATTCCTAACTTAGTTCAACATCCTCCAAGTATTTTCATTTCCATGTCATATTTTGAAACCCACTACTTCTTCTCTTCGCACATTGCTCCCTATTAACTTCTATCAAAATTACTTGTTCTACCCTTGAGCATCTCTTGTCCATAATTTTGAACTAGAGTATACAATAGGAATATGGATACCCACACAAAACATAAAACCTAAACTACCGGTTTGAAAAAACTATCCTAGGGTTACAAAAACTGAAATAGCATGGCATGTATTACATGTAATTCATTTGTCACATTCCTCATGCAAAAAATAATAATCTCGATGAATCACTACTTAATTTATTTTCCAAGGTCAAACATAATCTTGGCGAGTTGATTATCAATTCTTTGCACAGAACTTGGTATCTAACGTTCTTTCACATTGGTTAAAATTGATAATTTAGCAACCTTGTATTCGCCAAATCGTCTTCTTCCACTCTTCCATATTTACAAACCTCCTTATAAGAATATTATAAGTTATGCCATCTTTTAATTGTATCTGTAACCTCAAAAGTATGTGACTGTACACTAGCAGTTGTCCTGGCCAACTTTACGATTGTTTCTTGATTTTCTTGATTTGTTGAAGATTATTTATCTCAACTCTTTTCCCTTAATGAATAACGCTCTGCTCATTCCTGTTTCCAATTTTTTCTTCTCTGTATTATCTTCTTTTCTTCTCATTTTTTCATGGTATGAGAGCCTAGGAAGTAAGCCTCTTCATAGTGCCTGGAGAGCAGACCGATCCTAAGAAGAAGAGTGCAGAGCTTACATTGTCTCGCGGACGAGAGCATGGGACGCAAGATTCTTCACAGAGCTTGGAGAGCAATCCGAAGTACACTCAAAATAACATTGGAGACAACAAGGACGAAACAATTAAAGACTCGTACAAGGACGAAACAATCCGAAGTACACTCAAAATATCAATGCGAGGAAGAAAAGTTGTACAAGGACGAAACAATTAAATATTCGTGAGCATTTAAATAACTCGTGAAAGATTTGTGAAATTGTTTCTTAAGGAGAAAGTTTGCAGAAGAAACAAAGGAGAATCTACTTCATACCCAATGAAACTATGGTTTTTCATACAAGATTTGGACATCTACCCTTTCATAGTCTAAGCCTTCTACAAAATCACTCCATGGTCAAAGGTCTATCGGTTTTCAAAGAGAAAAATCCCCCATGTGAGTCTTGCATTCCTAGAAAACATAAGAGAACTAGTTTTCCACAGTCCTCCACTCAAGCCAAACAACACTTAGAGCTGGTTCACACAGACCTATGTGGACCAATGCAAACAAAGTCAATAGGTGGTAGCATTTATTTTCTAACGTTTATTGATGACTTTAGCAAGAAAATTTGGATCTATTTTCTCAAACACAAGTATGAAACTTTTACAAAGTTCAAAGAATTCAAAGATGAAGATGAAAAACAGAGTGGGAAATATGTGAAGACTCTCAGGTTAGATGGAGGAGGAGAATATAGCTCCAAAGAATTTGCAAATTTCTGCAAATCACAAGGCATCATCATACAAACTACAACCAAGTATACTCCACAACAAAATGGAGTGGCTGAAAGGAAACATCAGACAATAATGAACATGGAAAGAAGCGTTCTAAGAGAGAAATGTCTGTCAAATCTATTTTGGGTTGAAGCAGTAGCATGCACAGTTTATCTCATGAATAGATTTCCAACCACCAATCTCAAGATGAAGGTCCCTCAAGAAGCATGGACCAAGACAAAGCTAAATGTTGCTAATCTCAGGACATTTGGATGCATAACATTCACTCACATACCTTCCAAATTGAGGAAGAAACTTGATGATAGAAGTGATAAATTCATTTTTGTTGGCTATAGTGAGACATACAAAGTCTACAGACTCTACAATTCGATTTCAAAGAAACTAATTCTCAGCAGAGATGTCAAATTTCTTGAAAATCAGTTTTGGATTGAGTCTGAAAATCGACCTATGGATAGTCAAAATCCATTGTTGCCACTTCCTGAAAATAAAGAAAATTCAGGACAACAAACACATCACCCTACCCTTCCAAGATTTCAGGTACAAGGACAACCTGAAAGTCCTCAGGAAAACTCTACTTCAAGCATAATTTCATCCTCTGAACTTCAAAATCAGAGAACTCGAGGCTTGAGAGAAATCCATCAGCAGTTGGATGATATTGATCAACACAATATTTTTGCATTAATGTCATGTCAACCTACATATTTTAAAGAGGCAGTTAAAGAGCCACATTGGGTTTAATCCATGAACCAAGAGATTGACTCCATTGATAAGAACAAGACATGGGATCTTGTTGATCTACCCAGACACAAGAAAATTATTGGTGCCAAGAGGGTTTACAAAACTAAAATCAATGAAAAGGGGAAGATTGAAGAACACAAGATACAAACTGTTGCCAAAGGATTCTCACAACAACCAGGTATTGATTATGGTGAAACTTTTTCTCCAGTAGAAAGGTTGGACACTGTAAGGAATATCTTTGCCATATCATCTCAACACAAATGAAAAGTATACCAGATGGATGTCAAGTCAGCTTTCTTGAATGGTATCTTATAAGAAGAGGTCTATGTGGATCATCCACCTAGATTTGAAGTCAAAGATCATCCAACCAAAGTGTATCGGTTGAAGAAATCCATGTATGGATTAAAGCAAGCTCCAAGATCTTGGTACAACAAAATTGACACTTAACTGATCAAGAGTGGTTTCAACAAAATCCAAAATGAGCCAACTCTATACACCAAAAAAGATTAGCAAGGTAAAATTCTGATTGTATGTTTACATGTTGATGACATGATATATACTGGAAATATTGAGTTAACTAGTTTTAAGCATGCCATGCAATGTGAGTTTGAGATGACAGATCTCAGCTTAATGAAATGTTTTTTGGGGATTGAGGTTGAACAATCAACCAAAGGAATTTGTGT
>JASDQU010750435.1:0-17811 GCA_032191745.1 Picea mariana
GTTTTCACAGTAAAGACTTGCTGCCATTAAGATTAATGATTCGAAGATAAAATTGAGAGAAATTGTTAATAATTTACAATAACTGATTCACCCCCCCCTCTCAGTTATTTCATACCTGTAACAGGATTCAAAGCTCAAATTCGCTCTATGGGTCGATCGAGTGACAACAAAAAAGCCCCTGGGCACCTCACCTTTTCAACTGGTTTATGGGACGGAGGCTATTTTTCCCACTCAACTCGCGTTACCTGTAGCGAAATTCTTCTAGGAGCTTGAAGGAGATCCAGATCATATGGTCAGAAGGATTCATCAAATAGTGGAGGTGCAATAGATCAGGGAATGGGTGATGGACGTGGCCCATAGTCATCAACAGAAGGTCAAGCAGGCTTTTGACAGAAAGGTCACAAAAAAGGAATTCGAGCTCGGGGATTTGGTGCTTAAGTGAGATGCACCCAGGAAGGATAGGGGCAAACACAGCAAGTTTGATGCCCTCTAGATCGAGCCCTTCAATATCACTGAAGTATTCTTAAATAACACTTATAGGTTGCAGGATTTGGAGGGTGAGGAAGTATTTAATGGCCTAGTAAATGGGCATTTCCTGAAAAGATGTTTTGTTTGAGCCGTAGGTGGCTCCTCGTTTTGTAAATATTGTCATTTTAGTTGTTTACTTATTTATTTTTGGCTCAATAGACGACTCCATAGCCCAGTAGCAAGGCACTGAAGCTGCAAATGAGTTCTTAGAGCATCACAGGGATGACTCTATCCCCCATGGAGCCTAATGTTAGCACAAATTCTTGCCAGTTGGCGTTTTATTTCGGTTTTGGGCCCCTGGTGTAAATGCATAGAATTGGGATTTGAAAATCAGTCGAGTGTGTTTTATTTAAAGGTCGCATCCATGAGCATCGAGCGCAGCCCACAGAAGAAGCCCATTTCGGGCTTAAAATCAAGCGAGCGGGCACTTTGTCTTTCAATGGCGAAGATCCATAGATGTGGCAAGTCGACGACCATAGGGTAAGTTTGGGCCACTGAGTTTCTCATGGTCAAGTGTCTAAACTCATCTCCTATGGCCAAAATCACGAAACGATCAAGCCATTTTGGCATTTCAGCTACCGGGACTTCGAGAGAACAGAGGGTCTCATCCTTTCGCTGCATTTCAAATCCCCGAAACCTAAAACGCCAAAAGTGTCCAGGCCAGAGGCGGTCCCACATTTGAGAAGTGATCTAGGTCGTCCATCTAATGGGACACGTGGCTCACGATCCAGCCATTTCGGCTACTGGGACTTCGAGAGAACAGAGGGTCTCCTCCTTCCACTGCATTTCAGAATCCTGAAGCCCGAAATGCCGAAAGGGTCCAGGCCAGAGGCGGTCCCACATTTCATAAGTGATAGAAAGAACTCTGCAAAGGGCCAAAGCGTCAGGTTTAGCTGCAGAAGGGATCGCTGCATTCTCCAAGTACCAGTTCAACTTAGCCTCAATCTTGGTCCCTGCTAAAAGTAAGCAAAGGTGGGGGAAGGTAGTTGAAACCTCAGCTCACTCATTAAATGCAAAGCATGAAGGTTCTGGCAGGCANTTAAAGAATCCATGTCGAGTCCTCGTCTGACCAGAGGAGTCTCCACACGCTATTTTAGCCTTTAATGTTTCAGCTACCCCCCCTGCAAAGGCCGTGCACTGGTAAAGTTTTGATGAAGCACTGGTTGCCCTGGTTATGTATTGGCACTTGAGACTTCTTGCCTTATGAATGTTAGCCTCTTTCCATCTCTTTGTTTACACTGTGTTAGAACCGCTCGGAATTGGAGGATCCAGTCGAGTTGCGTCGTTATAGGATTATGTATGTTGGATCACTGTAATAGTTGCATTGTTTCTAATCAATTCTTGTATTTTATCAATGTTGAATAACTTGGAATTGGAAGATCCAATCAAGTCACCTTTCAATTCCCCAAAACTCTGAACCAAGAGGATCTTGTGTTCTGAGTTTTTCCTCTTCAAGTTGTCGAAAGGCCTGATGCCCAAGGCAGTCTTGCTCACTCCTCTTACCAAGTCTTCCATCTGCTCATTTTATAATCAACCCACTGACTGAAGTTAGATCAAGACCTCTTCTGTTGTTACATACCAAGCCCAGTTTTCTGAGTTAGGGTGATATCTTCCTGGACCTCTATCCATCCGATCACCCCATTAAATTATTCATGACATAAACTGATGGGCGTTGGGCTCTTCTCCTTCCGCAATCTAGGAGTGACTATTGATTCCAACACACTGTCAAAATACTCACAAATATAGGACAAGTCAAATTTGCATATCAAATATTGGGGATCAACATTTTAGGAGGATCAACTGAGAGGCACAACAAGGTTGGCTAAGAAAGTGATACAAGCAAGAAACAAAAGACTTGAGGAATGTCCTTGAGGCAACTATCCCTTGATGTAAAGAAAAAGATATTAGACTCACTTGAGTAAACCAAATTCATAATTTGAGCCATGCTATTACACTACTAGCTTTAGTTATCCTAATTTCTTGCCTTATTTTTTGAAAAATAACACACATAATGTAAAATTTGTTGTTTCATATGGAATTCAATATTGTGAAAATGTAATAAAATATATCTATCTCTTTAAATATTAACCATTATGAAACCAATAAGCTAGCTTGAGTGGTTAAAATTTGCTTTGAGTTTCATGCGGGATGTCTTGGAATCAATCTCCTAAACTAATTATTTTTATTACGTGTCTCTTTTGATATTCCTAACAAATCATATGCCATAATCAATGCCAAATATATTTATATAAAATACCATCCAAAATAAAACATAAAATATACCCAAAATATATAAAACACAAAATATCCCCAAAAAAAAGGAAAAAATTATAATTTTTTTCCAAAACTATATAACCATTAAGCCCACCTTAATATTATTTATAAGACTATATATAAATTAACCTCCTCCCTATGCTTCTCATTAATATTATTTACTTCTCATTAATATTATTTATAAGACTATATATAAACTAACCTCCTCCCTGTGCTTCTCTTTGTTTTAAAACTATAGAAGATCAAGTACTCTCCATGTACTTCTCGTTTTTAATAAATAGTTGTTGTCCTTCATGTGCTTCTCATTTTTATTAAATGCTGCTTGCAAATGGTTATCAACTAATATTTATATCCTCGGTCAAATACTTTGAAGAAGGTTATTCCTCGTTTAGTTAACATCCCAAGTTTTACTACTCCAAAAGTGAGTTGGTTTGATGGAGCAGCATAGTTAAGTGATCAAAGGTGTGGGGCTGGGGGATTGATCGGGATTAGTGAAAAAATATTTTATAATTGGACCTTCAACTTCAACATCGGGACAAATACTAGGGTAGAACTGCTTGGAGTGTGGGCGACTCATATCATGGTTGTGCGGTTGAATATTGAAGTCATCCAGGTAATTGGCGACTCAAAGATTGTTAAGGACCTAACCCCTCACGTAGGTATAATAATATATTCTGATGTAATAGAGGTCAATATTAATAAGGCCTAGCAATAAGGAAGAATAAGTCCAAAGTAAGAAGACCTAATAGAATCTTTTGCTTCTAGAAGGATCTTCCTCTAGATGGTTCTTTTGATACACATATTTAGTATAAATATGAGTCAAGGGTATCAGAAATTTTGTCTTGGATATTATAGTAATAGAGCTCTGCTCTGTTGGAGGTTCGCCCCTCGTAGAGGCAAGTGAACATTGCTCTTAGTAATCAAAGTGCTCTTTTGGGTGTTATTCTGTTATCATTTTGGTATTATTGTGGTGTTGTTCTGGTCATATTGTTGTTCATCTGCCATTTCTAGCTATTTATTTATGTTTTGCATACTTTTTATATCTAGAATATTACAAGTGGTATATGTTATTGCGAAGTTTGTAGCAAGGATAAAGGATAAAGGTTGGAGAATCAAACTGGTGTAACAGGAACCAATCCCACCCAATGTCACCACAATGGGATGGTTCTTTCTCTTTAGGGTGGTAAGGCCCAGGGGAGACGTCCCCGGTGACCTGGGGTTTTGAGAAGGAAAAATATTATAAAAAAAGGATACTTTCCCCCCTCACAAGTCACCGCCGAGTAGATAGTCCGGCTAAAAATCCAATAATAAAGTAAAACCTCCAAGAGATACACCTGCCTGAGACAAAGCAACAATAAATTGATATATGCAAGCTTTGATCAATGGGTTAGTACTTCATGTAAATCAATGACTATCTGATACACTTATAAGCAATTTGATAATAAATATTGACGAAGTCAATGTTTATAAATAACAATTAAAATTATGTCACTTCTTCAATAAATGTTAAAACAATATGGCATTCAATGCAATAAATCAACACTTCATTCAATTAATGCCTTTAATCACCATTCAATTGCTTATAAAGAAAAACGTTTTGCTGCACCAATGATATTATAGCTAAGGATGATGGCAGCAATAGGTTAGTTAGGTTAATTCCTAAGCTAGGGTTAGTATTTAGGGTTTGATTCAAGGTTTTGAAAATGATTGTGATCAAGTTCACTTCAAAGAAAGGTGTCTTTTATATCAGTTTCTTAGGGTTAATGGAGTCAAAGAGTGAAGGACGTAAGAGCTAAAGGATGCAAAGGTAAAATGGCTAACGATTAGAGGGAGAATCTTTTTGAGGTGTTGCTAAAGCAAGGCCTCAAAGTCAAAACCCTAGGGGAGAGAAGCTCACCTTGGTGTAGGAGAACTAGGCTTCGGTGCTCTCTCTTCCTTCCTTAACTCAATGGCAATCACGGCTAGTTGAAGATGAAGCATAAAACCAAGACAAGAAGGTTTGATGAAGCAAAGTGTTGCTACAACAAGGATCTACTAGCAAACCCTAGAAAGATTGGCCCAAAGTGTATAAATCCTAGGCTTTAAGGCGTCTCCTTCTTCTCAACTTATAAATAGTATGGCTAGCAAAAATGAAGAAGGAATGAGAGTGTAGCTATGGCTAGGCTCTCTCTTTCTTCAAAAATGGATGAAAATTTTATCTTAATGGGGACATGAGACAAGGACCTACTTGTGTTCTTGTCACCTAGGGTTTTGTTCAGCAAAATAATAAATATATGCAAGAAATAAACAATGCAACCATTCAATCAAGAAGTTTTGCAGAAAAATACTTACATATCACCAAGAAAAAGCATAGCAAACCCTAGTTGTAACACCTTCCATCAAGAGAAATGTCAAAACATGCCATGAAAATCTTCCTCCAACAATTGTGCCTCACTAAATTAGCGAAATAACCCAATTCTAGCACAAATTTCAGACCTCACTAATGAATGAGTGAGAGATGATGAAAAAATCAAGGTGAAAATCCTTCATTTATACAGTACAATGAGCTAATTTTACATTTTAGGTCATGAAAAAGGTCGACAAGGCTAAAATACTAAATCATATTGTTTTTACATTAAAATTTCCAATTAAAACCCTAATCAAGCTAAAAAGAGACATCAAGCCCCTCTAAGGGAGATGTTAGCCCCTTCTAGGGAAAATGGGTCATCCTGGAGAAAAACGTTAGCCCTCCTTGGGCTTCTACACCCTGCCACACATTCCAATACTACCCAGTCTACCTCCCAAGACGTCCATAAGGCTGGATGATGTCATAGGCCTTCCAAGGCCAACGTTCCACTAAAAAAGGGCCAATCCCCTTAGGTCAAGCTCTGCCAAGGTGCCTCTAGTGGAATGCCCTCCTCTTCTCCAGTGCAAAGCCCCTGATCCATATATATATTGTCTCTGCCCCCTCATGGGGTCTCAACATCCACCTGGTGGGCTCTTCAGCCCCATGGAGGTCCGAAATGATCATCTCCCCATGTGTACCGGTCCAAAATGGTACATGTCCGTCAGGCATGGTCCTGCAAATCAATAGCTACGCCCTCCATGGGCTCATCAGTCACAGGGATGATAGCAATGTCAATCACATCTCATCATCACTATTATTAAATACGTGCATAAAATCCCTAATATATCAGTCAAAAGCTCAAAGATATTACACAAACCTGCAATACAAGTTTGGAGAAAAGGACAAGACGTTCTATTGGGCTAGTGTCCACTGGAAAAGGAAAGTTTCCGGAAGAGACCTCATCCAATCCATGTAAGTGGGTGATTTGGTCAATGTATGTCTAAGCATCTGGGTGCAATGAGGGTCAAGGATGCAAGAAACGTTACCTGTGGGTGCATTTGTAGAAGACGAGTTGTACCTGTCTTGGATGCAATTTTTCCAAGCCCATCCATGCCTTTTATTCTTTTATTCTTTATTGCCTATTTTATTCAAGAGATAATTAGGGGACACTTACCTGGCGTGGTGACCAGTGGTGACAGTGTTACCCACAAGTACTTTCACAGAAGTGAGAAGGATGGCTCGTGATGATACTCCCTTTCCCTTGGCCATGCAACCAAGATTCATTAACCTGGCATGGTAATCAGCTAGTGGTAATGTCATACTGCTAAGTACCCATGGACCTAATAGGTTGGCTCATGATGAGATCCCCTATCCTCTGATCAAGTCGTGTTTTATTATTTTTTTGGGTCCCTCTTGTTTCTTGCTGAGAAGCCTTTTATTTCTTTCTCGGGGATCCCTAGGCGAAGCATCTCGAGGTTTTATTCTTAGGTTTGTATCTCTTACCATCTTACTTTTATCTTCTAGGCCTTTAGCCCCTTCTTCCCATGAGGTAAGGTGCAATCCTCTAAACAGGTCAACCCATTACCCGGACAAGTGGAATGGGATAGGTGAGTGGGAAGCAAGATGAAAAAGTGGTGTTGTGAAGGGAGAAAACGATGGCTTTTCAGAAATCCCCCCTAGTGGAAA
The DNA here is from genome assembly GCA_032191745.1 of Picea mariana. NCBI lineage: Eukaryota > Viridiplantae > Streptophyta > Pinopsida > Pinales > Pinaceae > Picea > Picea mariana. The sequence goes on from JASDQU010750435.1 coordinate 6,815, forward strand.
ACCAAAACCTAAGGACACAGGCTTACTAGGGCATCCTGTCAATCCCCCCAGACATGGTCAAGTGGGAAAGTGTAAGATACAAGCATTTTTTAGAAACAAAAGAAATCGAATGCACATATTCAAGGGTTTTGATGATCAAAGTGACACATACCATGATACCTGGACTAATTACCTCATGGAGCAAGAACCATATTCGACACAGGACCAAGCCTATGGTGATGGATGTTGCTGCTGCTGACAAGATAAAGATGATGGAAGAAAGAAAAGGTGGGCCCTCCAAGGCCATGCTAAATTCAATCCAACTCTCAGTACTCCATGTCTAGGACCTGTGGGCCTCGATACATGATCTCCTAGTTATCCCTAAAAGTGGGGAATAACATATGTCTCCAACTCGGGGACATGTGCTCACCGTAGAGCGCATGAGAACCTCAGCATCTCTGGCATAACCTGTTTACCTGCTCGATCTCAATAGCAACATTAGTAACCAATTGGGGTGGTAATGCCATCCCATCATACATAAATATATATAGACTAAAATAAAACAATCATAAATGTGAATGTAAAGAAAAGTAATTACATGTACTTACTTGTTGGTTGGATGTTGGGTGTAGTCAACAACCAGTGAAGCCAATCTAGCAACGTCCCACAATACATGCCTTTATGCTTCATCATAAACCAAAATAATGATAATTCAAGCACAAAAATGTCATGGGTTAGAATATATATCATATCATAGGAGATCACAAAGTCTAACTCATGGAGGCGAGTGGGAGGGATAAAACCATGTCAAGTCAACCTGAAAGAAAAGTACTCAATCCACTTCAGGAAAGGGTCATGAAAATTCCAAGGTTCATAAGACTGACTCAACAGATCGACAAACTGGCTACCTAGGACATCCTTGCACTCTACAGGGACTTACAAGGATCTAGTAGGTGGTTGGCAAGCTCTTAAGGTAAAGTTGAAACATTGAGACGATAGACTTGAACTTGTAGTTTTCAACTAGCCCTTGGATTCTTGGGTTTGATTCAGACGAAACTCAATACAAAAGTTGTAATTCCAAACCACGCCTTTAATGAAACAACAAGGTAAAGTAATAGTAGGTGGTTGGAGAACGATGTCATGAGAAATCTTATTTAGGAAAACAGTGTTCTTATCAAAATCTGAGCATGGTGGTTGATAATCTTCTTCATAGAATGAATCCAAGTGCTTGGAGGGGTACTCATCAAAATACTCAAGGTAAGACCAAAAATCATCAAGAAAACATGGTGCTAGGTCCACCTTGGGTGTTTGGGGAGCATCGATAAATATATCATCCCCTTGTTGCCACTGGTCAAAATCAAAGATAATATGTCATGATAATTGTGAAGGAAACAATTGGAAATGATTCCAAATGTCGTAAATGGGGTCCATATCAAAACCAATTATATCCCATTTATGTCTTCCAACATGTATGAACCCATCAAAATCAACTATGTCAGTATCAGTATCATAACATGGAGGATTCAAAACATCCAATACTTCTCTACTCTCTACATCATAAGATAAAGAATCATTATAAATCTAGAAGGGGAAATAGCTCACCTTTCTTAATCCTTCTTGTGTAGGAGCTTCAAGTATTTAGATAAATTCATCAAGTGGAAGATTTGCCTCTACATATTCAGTCTTGAGATATAGAATATCTAGCTTGTCCAAGGGTTCCATTTCCTCTTCACTCTCTAAATCACAGAACAAGGTATCATCAAAAAAATGGAAAGGAAAATGACTTACCTCATTCCCTTCATCTTGTGCAGGCGGGATAGGATCTTGTAGAGCTTCATCAGACTGAGGAGTAGTTACTGGTGCTTCATCCTTACTGGTGTTTAGAATAGTGTTTCATCCCGGATGTAACTATCATACAACTTGCACAGAGCAACGACATTTACCCAATCGAAACCATTGGCACATCTGTCACAGTCATGAGAAAACGTGGCTCGCAACACATTCCCCATATAAAATATGGAGATTTAGACAACGATAAGGCAATGGTACCGTTCTCCATATCCAGTTTTGTCTTTTACTTTCACATGTCCATGTATCTCGGTTAAGTTACACAAATATTGCACTATTACATGTTGCAGCTGCAATTGTTCGATACCTATTCAAATTTGTTTTCATCAATGGAACAACAATTACATAAAGGGAAATTTCCACTTATGCTCTTTAAAAATATAACAAAGAAAAGAGATGTTAAAGAAAGGATCTTTCGAACAACCCAAGCAACATTTGTAACAGAATTGTGAGTAGACATAGTACAGGATCTCAAGAAACTAACTATCTCTACAACTATTCTGCGTATACATCTACAGATTCATCCTCGCTTTGCTCATATAAATAGCCTTCACAAAATTTCTGCAATTTTTTTTTTGGGGGGTGAAGTTGTATATTATATTGTTCAATATATTAACTGCTATGCTCACATTTCTAGGTTGAAGGTGTTTTGGTTGCAGCAAATGTCTACTCAACCCCCTTTGAGCCTGTATGTGTGAAATGAAACTCTCATGCTTTTTATTCCACTTTCATAAGAGATGATACGATTGATTGCCTGCGATGCAGTAAAAAATTTCCATACATATATAGACATTGCCTCAATGTTGCCATCTAAACTGTGGGAAACACAACCGTGTATTGTACAATTAGACAACCTCTATTACAAGATGTGCTTCCTGGGTTAGAAGATTTTTCATATGAAGCATACCTACAGAAAAAGGAAAACAATGTCTACATGTTGTGCGACTTTCAGATACATAGCAAATTTACCTTAAATGAGGACAACGCAATCTTGCATATCAGTTGAATAAAAAATAAAAATCATACCAAGCTTTGGAAGGAAGTGAAAATATCTCATGTGTTTATGTAATTTTTCTTCAACACCCAGATGAATGTTCGTTGGACTCGAGTTCTTCGGAGTTTACATCTATAGCTGTAAAATTCTCTTTCCAGAGATTTTGTCTCTTCTTGTGCACTTGAAACAACCATGAGAATCTAATTACAAATGCAATCGATGTTATTTTGATGTTTTTTTGCATCTCCCAGTAAGAATTTTGCATATTTGTTGCGGTGTGAAAATAAATTAAAAAATGGTGGTTGGTTGTGGCTTTGATGGAGGAGTCTGCATGTTTTTGGGTGCCCAAATTGGACAATTGCTTTCCAACTATATAGCCATGGTAGGATTTCTACATTTTTTTTGGGTGCCCCTATAAAAAAAAATTGGTCTCCAACTATACATTTATGGTATGGTGTCCTCATTTTATCGATGCCCTAATTGAAAAAAAAAGGACTCATCATGGATTGAAACATGAGATTGATATTTTCAGATCTCGTTATAGAGATTGGGGAGCTCGGACATTGGAATTCATACATGCAGGTGCAGTTGTTGGTGATGTACACACACATAAGATTGTTCAGTCCAAAAATGGGAAGCATGAGAGAAAACCCCATAAAAAGTATCCAATTGTAAATAACTCAGGCCCATCCTTTGAACCGTCGAAATAGCTTGCTCCTCTGGGAAAAAACATCAGGCATTTCCAATAATATTGGAAATTTAGCATTGTTAAAACTGGTAGTGATAGACCATGGCACTATCAGAATAAAATGTCCATAGTGATATTGCTTAATGGTAAAATAGTAATCGACAAGTTTCTTGTTCCCCATTTTAAAGTCTGGTTATAGCTAGCGTACAGTGGTGAAGCTCTGTTGGTTTTGTGTTGTCTTGTGTTTGGCATACTTTTGTTCATATCCCATGGCCCCAGTTATTTTCTCGTGGGAACATATACCAGATGTAAGAGAAAACCAAAGACACGATGTGTTTTTTATATATATCAAATTGTTTGATGCAAAGGTTGATGTGTACTGATCTATGGAACCTTGTGGGATCTTGCTTGACGCCTTCTGTGTTCATGCGTTGCCTTCTGCCTCAACTTTCAATACATTTGTTGTTTACTTGGTTCTTGATTGTATGCTTCGTTTTGGAAAATTAATAATACATTCAGGATCTTCGCAGTTTTTCTATGATCTTAAAGACTATAGAGGACATGATTTTCCCTTTAATATAAACTCTGTGACGCAAATGTGGTTTGTGGCTCGTTTTGGCACTTTTCCTTGATCGATGAACTTAGAAAAATTAATCTCCTAGAATAATTTGAAATAAAAGAATATATACTATGCGAAGTCCAATGGAACTATCATATCAACGAGAGGACATTGAAATTCAAATCCGTCGTTGTTATACTTGTGGTGAAGCTAAAAGTACAATAACTTTACTTAGACATCCCAAAATTGATTTTCTTGTAGCTTTTCGATGCTTCTCTTATACAAGTAGATCCTGGAAACTATAAGCATGGCTCGCTGTATCTATTCCTTGATTGAAGAACATGTTCACATGCTTAATGCATTTCATAGTTACTGTTAAGACCATCAATGGGGATTTCTTACACCAATTCCTGCTTCTGAAAATTGCCATCCCCTTTCTTTTTGCCCTCTGCTTTCCCTTTCTGGTTACTTACTCGTTTTTCAGAAAATGTCTAGGTGCAGGAGTTGGCGGATTCATGTCTTCTGATTTCCACTTACTTTTATATCACCAGCTCGACCGACTGCTTCCCTATTTCATATTGAACAAACTTTTTGGATCACGAGTTCCCAGATAGGCGGGTTCAACATTGTGTTTCCATTGTTCTGTCGCTTGCAAACAACACCCGGACTTTTGTGATCTACAAATTAGCAAACAAATTCCCCTTTATCTTGTTTTTAGCTCTTTTTCTTGATCGATGAACTTAGAAAAGTTAATCTCCTCGAATAATTTGAAATAAAAGAATATATACTATGCGAAGTCCAATAGAACTATCATATCAATTGGAGGACATTAAAATTAAAATTCATTGTTGTTATACTTGCAGTGAAGATGATATTACAATAACTTTACTTAAACATCCCAAAATTTATTTTCTTGTAGCTTTTCAACGCTTCTCTTATACAAACAGATCCTGGAAACTATAAGCATGGCTCGTTGTATTTATTCCTTGATTGAAGAACCTATTCACATGTTTAATGCACTTCATAGTTACTGTTAAGACCATCAATGGGGATTTCTTACACCAATTCTTGCTTCTGAAAATTCTCATCCCCTTTCTTTTTTCCCTCTGTTTTCCCTTTCTGGTTACTTACTCGTTTTTCAGAAAATGTCTAGGTGCGGGAGTTGGCAGATTCATGTCTTCAGATTCCCACTTACTTTTATATCACCAACCCGACCGAGCGCTTCCCCATTTCATATTGAACAAACTTTTTCGATCACGGGTTACCGGATAGGCAAGTTCAACATTGCATTTCCATTGTTTCATCGCCTGCAAATAGCACCTAGACTTCTGCAATCTACAAATTAGCAAACAAATTCCCCTTTATCTCGTTTTTAGCACTTTTCCTTGATCGGTGAACTTAGCAAAATTAATCTCTTGGAATAATTTGAAATAAAAGAATATATACTATGCGAAGTCCAACGGAGCTATCATATTAATGAGAGGACATTAAAATTCAAATTTGTCATTGTTATACTTGTGGTGAAGCTAACAGTACAATAACTTTACTTAAACATCCCAAAATTGATTTTCTTGTATCTTTTTGACGCTTCTCTTATACAAACAGAGCCTGGAAACTATAAGCATGGCTTATTGTATCTACTCCTTCATTGAAGAACCTGTTCACATGTTTAATTCACTTCATAGTTACTGTTAAGACCATCAATGGGGATTTCTTACACCAATTCTCACTTCCAAAAATTTCCATCCCCTTTCTTTTTTCCCTCTTCTTTCCCTTTATGGTTACTTACTCGGTTTTCGGAAAATGTCTAGGTGCGGGAGTTGGTGGATTCACGTCTTCATATTTCCACTATTACTTTTATATCACCAGCCTGACCGACTGCTTCCCCATTTCATATTGAACAGACTTTTTGGATCGCGGGTTCCTGGATAGGTAGTTTCCTGGATAGGCGGGTTCAACATTGTGCTTCCATTGTTCCGCCGCCTACAAACAACACCCGGACTTCCGCGTTGCACAAATTAGCAAACAAATTCCCCTTTATCTCGGTTTCTTTCTCTTTCTGTTTACTTGGTCTTTTTTCTGAATCTGTCCTTTTCCGAATGTCTCCTGCTTTTATATACAACACCCGAAGTTTCGCAATATACAAATTGACCCTCGAAATCCATCATTTTATCATGTTCCATGCTACGCATTTTTCATTAAAAAGTTGGGGTAGATACAATTTGACCATCAGGCCCTCACGTCTCCTAAGTAGAGCTTGTGGCCATGTTTTCAAGCCCGTCAATATTTCCTATTCCCAGTATGTCTAATGTTTTTATATCACGATTCTAACCAACCACTTGTCAATTGCATACTTTTCCGCTATTACCATCGTCGGTACCTGGCCAGGCTTCCTCAACATTGCGCTTCCATTGTTCCGCTACGTACAAACAACACCCAAAATTCTATGATATAAAAATTGATGGTTGAAATATGTCATTGTGACATAAAATTTGACCATCGGCCCATCATGTCTCTTGGGTATATCTTGTGACCCTATTTTTGAAACCCGCTCGACCGCTTTCCATACTTGGCCATTTATTTGATTCTGTTTTGTGGGTTGGTGGGTGGACGAAATGTACAATGCTTAGTCTCTCTTCGCCATCCCCGCTACCTTTGTACTTCTTTCTAGATATTCAATTATTAAGATTTAATGTTATTAGTTCATCAAGAAGGAATCCTTAAGATTGTCATTAATGTCTGGAAGGCCAAAGAAGATTTGTCAGTAATACGAATTAAACCAAGATTTGCGGAGAAGAGTGTTATCCTTCATTTCAAACATGATGCAATCTCTTTTGTGCGTTGACCAGTTGGTGCCTTTATGAAATCTCTAATTCTTAGTTGCTCTTCACCGTCACCGCCACCTTCGCACTTTTTTCTAAATATGCAAACTAGTAAGATTTAATGGTAACAACTCATTACGCATGAAACCTGGAGATTGTCATTGATCAACAAAAGGCTCAAGGAGATCTTCCATTGATACACATTAAACCAAGATTTGTAGAGGGTTATATTATCCCTCCCCAATTTTCATTTCAAACGTCATCTAGAGCAAATGTAAATTCTCATTAACTTATGGCAGCAGTTCCACAACAGTTCTGTCCATATAGAGTAAACACCTTCGGGCATGATGGCCAGAGGTTCTAGTATTCCAGCTCATATTCTTACTACTCATCTCCCTCCACCCAGGAGCAAAACAAGAGATGGTCCCTTGGTGCATCGAGAGATATATTTCAAGCCAAAGAATTCCAAGGCAACCCTGCCTTCTCAGACAACCTGCCTGCCTGCATTGATGGCTCGCACAGAGGTTCATGCGATGGATTTCGCGTCGGAAGAAGATGATCTAATGGACGATGATACGACAATGGATGATGGAAATGCAGAGACTGTTCCCACTCCTGTGTCCAAATTGAAATCAACCATGACGGGTGGCACTTCCCGGCTCGACGATGGAGGTCCTGAAAAGACCAAAAGAAGGGGTTTCAGAAAAGAAATCGACATTGAACGCAATAGCCACTTTGCAGCTCAAAAGTAGGAATTCCAGAGGTCCAAATTAGTCTATTCTAGGAAAAATTCTTTCACTATAAGGAAATTATCTGATGATGCTCCCAGAGATATATTTCAAGCCAAAAAATTATTCAATTGCGGGACCACTGTCATGTTCTCTGGATATACAATTAACATCTTAGGGAATGAGGACTAGAACTCCCACTAGTGCAAGGCATATTCCTACTAGTCATCTCCTTCCACCCATAATGGACTAATTTGGGCCTCTAAAATTGCTCGTGCAACCTGTGTCCCTGAAGTTTTCGACTGTGAGAAGGTGGTTTCTTGGTGTGTCCTAACTTTCAGTTTCGGGCTATTCTATTTGCCATGCAACATTTTTCATCTTCTTCCTAATGAGAATCTTCTGAGAACTATCAATTTTACCACATGATTGTTGTTCATCTTCTTCAAGCCAAGGATTTATTCCACTGCGGACCCACTCTCTTATTTCTTTGTCAGCTCAGGTCTTCCTCAAAATATTGAGATTGGGGCACCGAACATTGAGGAGAAGACTGCAAGGATTTCCTAAAAAAAAAACACGGTAATTAGTTTTGTATGCATGTTGAAGAGAATCTCGATGGCTCCTGCATGTTGCAGATCTTGTGCCTATGTCTGTGGAAAATATGTTCAATGTTTTGGCCCAAAGAACTCGGTCGAATTTCTAAGGATAGATATACAGTGCTCAATATTCTTTTTTTTAATGGATTAACTATTAAAAAATTTGCCTTGGAGTCTTGGTTGTTGCTTCTTTTCTGGATTTAACACCTCTTCTCATTGGCATGGTTCGGTAGTCTCGTAGTTCTTCGATATTGTATTTGCTTAAGTAATTTGTTTTAAAATGGAGCATTTAAGAATTATATGACAATGCATTGTGTCGATCCATCAGGCTTTTATGGAAACAAAAATGAATTTCAGACAGTTTCAAACCAATGTTCAATTCTATTTGTAATGTAGATAGAACATAGCAAGACCAAATCACAATGTTGCAGCAAGATCGTCATTCTTGTTTCTAGACATGCAATTATTAATCTTTAATGCTAACAACCCATCATGCAAGAAGTTTAATACTTAAGTTAATATGTTACAGTCATGGAAGAATGTATCAAGAACATACTTACTCCCACAAGTTGCAATAAAATCTAATATTCAACAAAGCATTTGCTGACGATTACTAGAAAATGATGGTTTTGCAACAATGGGGCTTGTTTGAAACCAATTCCCGCTTACGAAAATTGCCCTCCGCCTTTCTATTTTCCTACTCTTTTATCCCCTGTAGTTTCTCTTTCTGGTTACTTAGCCATTTTTTCCCGAAAATGTCTTGCTACGCGGGTTGGCGAATTCACATCTTTCAACCGAGCGCTTCCCCTTTGTCTAAGTTGCACTTTCCATTGTTCTGTGACCTCCAAACAACACTCCAGCTTCTGCAATATGCATATTTACTTCTGGACTCCCACATCATCCCCTCTTCTGTGTTACATATTTTGCACTGAAATGTTCTGATATATACAATTTGACAGTCCGGGCCTTGCATCTCCTCGGGAACCCTTGTCACCCTATTTTGAAGCCTGTCCGACCACTTTCCACACTTGACCATTTCTTGACATCTTTTTCGTGGATCGTCGAGTTCGCAGGTTCAGGAAATTTCCAATTTCTAGTTGTTGTTTCCTGTTCCCCCTACCTTCAGATTTCTTTCCAAGTATATGCAATATGTATACAACTTCTCCAGAAACATACAGAAAAGATCTTGCCAGGAAATGGAATATCTATTGCAGATTTGAATATATTGGACCTTCGTTTCCCTCTTCTATACTTAACCAAATTATCATTTCTTTTTCCCCTCTACTATCTCTTTCTTGTTACTTAGTTGTTTTTCTAAAAATGTCTTAATGCGCGCGTTGGCTGACTCACAGGTTCACATTTGTGCTCGTGCTTTTATATCACAACTCCAACCAACCGCTAGCCATTCGATGCCTAGCCACTTTTCAGATCGTGTATTCATAGGCAGGCAGGCTCTATATTGCACTTACATTGTTATGTCACCTAAAAACAACACCCAGACCTCCGCGATATACAAATTTACTGTCGCACTCCCACATCATACCCTCTTCCGTGATACACAGTTTGCACACAAATGTTCCGAGACCTGCAATTTGACCTTCAGGTCCTCACGTCTCTTGGGGAACTATTGTCACCCTGTTTTGAAGCCCCTGCATCCGCTTTCCATATTTCACCATTTCTTGGAATCTCTTTCGTGCCTCCAATTCCATACTTACCCAACTTTTTCTCTTGCGGATTCCCAGATAGGTGGAGTGCACTTCCAGTGTTCCTTGACCTAAAAATAGCTCCCCAACTTCCGCGATATACAAATTGACTTCCAAACTCCTACATCAGCCCCTCTCCCGTGTTATGCATTATGCACTCAAAAGTTCTGATCAAAATTATTTGACCGTCGGGGCCTCACGTCTCCTTTCTATGGCCATTTCTTGCAATCTCTTTCGCGGATCATCGGGTTGGCGGGTTTAGACGATTTCCAATTCCTAGTCATTGTTTTTTGTGCCCGCCACCTTCACACTTCTTTCCAAGTATATGCAATAAGTATATAACTTCTTCAGAAACATGTAGAAAAGATCTTTCCATGAAATGTGATATCTATTACAAATGTGAATATATTAACCCTTCTTTTCTGTCTTTTATACTTAACCAAATTCACGTTTCTCTTTTCCCTGTACTTTATCTTTCTCATCACTTAGTTGTTTTTATGAAAATGTCTAGTTGTGTGGGTTGGTGGACTCACAGGTTTAAATTTTCACACATTCTTTTATATTGTGACTCCAACTGATCTCTTCCCCAGTCCATACCCAGCCACTTCTTCAACCGCGAATTCTCGGGTAGGTGGGCTCTAGATTGCACTTCTATTGTTCAGTGACCTACAAATAGTACCCTGACTTCTACGATATACAAATTTACAAACAGACTCACATCATACTATCTTCCGTATTACAATCTACCTATCATTCCCTCTTTCGTGGTACACATTTTGCACTGAAAACTTTCGAGACATACAATTTGACCGTTAGGTCCTCACGTCTCCTGTGGAACTATTGTCACCCCATTTTGAAGCTTGTCCGTCCACTTTCCATACTTCGCCATTTCTTCTAATTTCTTTCGCGGATCATCTAGTTGGTGGGTTCAATAAATATCAAATTCCTTATTGTTGTTTCCTGTGCACACACCCTTTGCAATTAGCAATTAGCAAGTATATATAAGATCTTATTTCTAGGTATGCAATTAACAAGTGTTAATGCTAAACTACGATTTGAGGAGATCTCCCATTAATACGCATA
>JASDQU010750435.1:29029-50975 GCA_032191745.1 Picea mariana
GGGAGTTCGCGGTTCACGCGAACACAATTCACATACAATGCAAACCCCCGATCCCCGAACTCCGATGTGCTTCCACCTGTACTCCACTAATGATAGTGGTCCCACCTACCACGTCACTTCGGGATTTCGCGGATCGCGGATCCGCGGTGCATGAACTCCTTGACGTCGAGAACCCCGATTCTCCAAACCCCAACTCCCAGGGATCCCTTGACGCGTGTCTCACAAATCTACGGTTGTGGTTATATCGGGGAATCACCGGTCGCGATTTCGCCGGCCGAAATTCCTTTTGCATCGAAAAACCCCGAACTTCAATCTTGTGATGCCACTTGTCAACACCTCTGGGCAAGACGTACACCTTGACACCTGTCTCCCCCTCGTGCTATTGGGGAATCACGATTCGCGATTCTACGAAGGTTGAACTCTCACCGTGTCAAACCCCGAATGCCGAAACCCCGAAGTCCGATGGACTTTGGTTCTCCACACCTGTGCTTACGGGTTATCTCCCGTGCAACTCCTCCACGATCGGATGGTCCTCGGGATTTCGGGTTTCTTCTTGACAACTCTAAGTCGTCGATTCTCTTCCTCTTGAAGAGTTCCTCCGTTTCACCACCTTTGTCCTGTATGAACTCCACTGGAGTCTGTACCCACAGCGACACAAAGGGATTCTTCCCGGTCTGTTCCTGAGATGCTTACAAGGAACTTTCCCTCCTGAGCTTTGTCTCTCTCTGATTCCTTCAGAGACTTCTCACGTTCTCCCCGTGATCGACTTCCGACAGCTGTCAAAGCATTGAAGCCGTCTAGACCTGCGCAATCCTGCTAACATGGTCCAGTCCTCCTTCTCTTAGACTCGGCTCTGAGACTTCAATTCAACCTGCATTCATCTGCACGGTTCAAACAACCCGACACAACCCTGGGCAACAGAGAACAAAAGTTCAACTGCTCAGCCTCCTCAACGCACTCTATGCGGAGGAATTCAACTGCACTCTATGCAGGAATCTCCTGGCTTAAGCAGAGAAACAATTGAAACTCATTCTCTCGGGTTCCTAACCTGATATGCAATCACATAAGCAGCATATAAAAGATAAGCATAGAAAGAAGAAAGTATGCAAAAGCATAATATCAACAACACAAAGAGACTAAACACATCCATGGAATTGAATAAAAGCTTTCCTACTAATTCAATGTATGTACATGGAGTTTCTTCACAAGCTCTCTGCTCTGCTCTTCTTTTTTCTTCTAATGCTGAATAATCTATCAATTACAAAAGGAGGGTGTCTATATTCGTTTTCCCTCCTGGAAGATGAAACTGTCTAATCTACAGATAACCCTATCTACCAGCATTTAAAACTGTTAAATGCATTCTTATCTACATTATATTACAAATGCGCTCAGCTTTGAGTGCCTTTAGTGAAACGGCGACGCAAAAATACCAAGGTAAAATTCAAAATCAAAAAGGTTGCTGGCTTGTCCAGCTGTCATCTTCTTCTCCTCGCGCTGGTTCATTTGAGGAAGTGTGGATGCTCCTGCATCACCATTGCTTGCCAATCCTTTGGCAATAGCCATGTCTGCCACCCCTACAGCCAAGTTAAAAGGATCCTCCATCCTCCTCACATCGTGTAGAGGATATGTGGAGAATAATATCAAGAAAATAATGGACTAGATTACTGAGGCGTGGGAAACATCACAAACCATGACTTCCCTTGGAACAAGGGCACATAATTTGCTCGAACATTTGCAGGTGGATTTAAAAGGCGAAGAACATTTCTATTTAGAAACGGTGCTTCCTTTTGGCAACATTGTCAACAATGTGACATAAATGAGAAGAAGACAACAAGATCTCCCATCCAAAAACCAGATCACTCAATTAAATGCATGCTGGAAGGAAAAAGTGAAGAACCTGCATCTCATTGTCCAATCATGTGAACAAGCCATATCAAAGAAAAAAAAATTATTCACAAAGCTGACCAGAATAGACTTAGCCGGAAGGACCAACGACTTCCAAGACCCCAACTTATTCGTCAACTTCTTGTCCTTAACTAAGCAAGCCTTTGATAAACAGGTTGATATTTTTAAGGCGTTGTCTTTGGAAAAGTTTTACAACATCCTTGAATATGTTGAAGATGGCGTCGACAACTGGCTAGTCAACTATTCGGTACAGAATGAGGAAATTGATCAGGCTCTACGTAATCTTTCTATCGACTTCAGGGAACTAGAAAAGGAACTTTTCAACATAAAAATATGGAATGAGATCAACGTCACCCCAATGAGAAGCTACATTGAAGAATGGATCGAAAGGGGATTGAAGCAGGTCGTCGACGAAAGGCAACAGGTAGTTTCCACGATTCCAGTAGTCGTCGATAACATCAATAAAAAGGCATTAGCAAGAAAATAACAAAAGGGGTGATCTGTACCATCATTGTAAGTCTATAGTGATCACATCCTTCTTTGTTTATCAACCCAGTTATTCCACCTTTTTAAATAGATTTGTCTATCCAAAGATCGGTACCTTTCAATTTATTCTTTTCAGGGATTACACTCTACCGTCACCCACTTCTTATTTCCACAGTCCTATTTCTTGTACATATTTCTCTTATGGTCCTTGAGAGCCCCAATCCCAGTCTATATGAAAAATGCATTTAAATTTCCAGGAATATGTAACAGACAATATTATTTTTTGATATATTTCAAATAAAACTGTTTTTATCTCCTTTTATATTTATGTCCTCATAAATTTTTATCTTCCACTATGCTTATGGTCCACGGGAGCCCCAATCCCAGTCTATATGACAAATGAATTTAAATTTCTAGGAATATGTACCAAACAATATTATTTTTTGATATATTTCAAATTAAACTGTTTTTTTTCTCCTTTTATATTTATGTCCTCATAAATTTTTATCTTCCACTACGCTGAATGTCAAGAAATTGTATTTATTTAATTTGAATATCATTTTTTTTGTCCTGCCACATATAGAGACAAAATAGACATAAATTTTCAACATAGCAAAATAGATTATATACTTTCAAAAAATAAATGGGACTCTAGAGGCCATGTGTCATTTACTGCATCGATACCACATGTGCTTCATTCTGCTTGCCACATCTCCGCTACAGTTTCCATCTGCCTCCGCTACTTTTTCTCATCCATGTGCATTTATTCCCAATTCAACCTGGCAGGGACTACACTACCAAGTAGCACTTGTATCCCACGGTTCAGTGATTTAAATCTACTTTTTTCCCTTGACATCGATACTTTATATCCTAATTTTTTACTTTAAATTTATTTTAATAATTACTTTATTATTTATTATTCTTCTCATTTTAATAATTATTTTATTATTCCTTTAATTTACTCAGTGTTCATTCACAAACATTTCATATATTTTTTTTCTATAGCTAATTTTAATTATTTATATTCATCATTTTAATTAACTATAACTATTTTTAATTATATTTATCAATTTTTCCCAAGGAACATTACATAAAAAAAAAAGAATTATTTATTATTTCATCCCAACCTTAAATTATAACGAACATTGCATTGAAAATTTTAATTATTTTGACCACCGCCTTCCTCCTATAAATCATGAGCACCAACACTCTCTTCACTATCATTACAACTTTATTTGTCCACGATGATGGGTGGAGTGTCCACTCAAAACAAACGTTTCATAAACTCCCACACAATTTTTTCTTGAAAGTTTAACTACTATAACTATGACTAATTGTGTCCCCAGATGGGGTGACAGATGGCCAACTAGAAACTGTTGGCACGCATGCAACCAGGGGAGTTATTACCCCCATATGTCATCCAAACCTCCAAACCATTTGAATGGCGGGCTCTTGCGCAACAATTATGGCAATGCATTGTTCCACCACTGGGAAGTTAATGGCTCCTCATGCGAACCAGAGTTGGAGTACTGAAGAAGGTACTTGACCTCGGGTTGGTGTCACTTCTACTTTCATGGCGGCCCCCACAGTTATTTCGTCGACCTCTATGAAGGTAAGATCCCTTGGGCATTCTGTCACTCTCCATGTTCATATGGCTCTCTGGTTCTTGTTGTTTTCCACGTCTTCTTGATGTGGACACTCTCCTATAGCTTCCTTACCTCTGTTGGTCACCTTACTCACATTCCTTTTCACCAGTTTTGCTCCTCTAGCCTGGTTTTAGCCTCCTTGCCCCAATTTCTGTTGCAATCCCTCCACCATGCCCAGAGAGCGTGGCAAACCCAAAAGAGGGCCATTGTATTACATCTTTATTGTGCGACCCAATCGCCCTGACCCCTCGTAGTCATCCCCTCCAACTGCCATCTCCCCCGAAAGGGACCAGAATTGGACCGAATCTCCTTCACCCTCCCCTCATGCCCAACACTCACCTCCACCCCCCTCTGATACTATGCATGATTCTAGAAGTTTCTCTATGGGTGAAGAAATTCCTCCTCTTGAGTTGCATCCTTTGGAAGCCCCACCTGAGCCTTGCATCATCACCAGGGCCTAAGCCCGACCTCTGGAGCAAGGAAGCTACATGGTGGAGGAAGAAATTCCCCCCAACTCGCTGATAGAGTGGATATCCAAGAACACAACCCCCAAGATGGACATGGAAGAAATTCCACCAATGGCTTTTGATATGGACACAACTCCTCACGCGGACACGGATGGGAAATTTTAGCATCCTCTACCCAATCCTCATCGTTTTTCAGATGACCACCTTCAGTTGATCTTTGATATGCGACGAAGCCTGGAGGACCAAACTCATAATCAAAGCATTCTCAGTCGACACATGGACCTCCTGTTCGACTCCCTATCAGATGTGTTGGAGAAAACTCGTTGCCCGACCTACGGACAAGGGTTCGTCTTCACCTACAACACTGATGGATGCCCAAGTTTGCCAAATTTCTAGCTTCTCTCTCTTTTTGCATATCAGGAACCAGTTTCAACTTCTTCTTTTTTTAGTTTTGTTAAATTTTCTGATGTATGGCAACAACCATGGTAGATACATTCTTTGGTGCATGACACCAGACATGTCTTATGTATGAAACATGACATTTGTCACGTTGAACTCTGAAATTACAGTAATGGTTTCCAAGTGTATCTGTAAGGCACTTGTTTTGATTTCCCTAATGTAACGAAACGGGTGACAATCAAAAAACATTATACTGTTTTAATGCTTTTAAAGTAATATATTTTTTCCTCTTTTATTTACAAAAAAAAAAACTATGACTAATTATGGAAACCTACACACTCTTAAAATATAATAAAAATAATTAAACAATATAATACTTAAAATGGCCTTGAGCAAAGAGTCCTCATACACCTTTATTTGATGAACTTGTAAGCCAAATAGTGTTCATAAATGTTTATGATATTATAAATCCTAAAGAATTATGGAGTCTAACCTTAAAATATTGTGGAGTGTAATAAAATTTGGGTCTCTTATCTCTTATTAGAAGATTTTAATTTAAATCGATTTGATTTAATATGAAATTAATGGGAGTGTCATCCCAATTATTAGTATTTTGCTGGACATTAACACACATGGGTGTCGTTTTGGATATATTGAATTGAAAGCCATTAAATTAATGTGGGAGGAAATGACCACCGACCAAACCTCGATTAAACAAAGAAATATAAAAGGTTTGATAATGTAGGTCAATATGCTTGCCTCGCAGTTCGTCTCCAATCAAGACTAAGTATCATGGATTAGGGCAAACATAATGCTAGAGCTTTATTAAAATATCCACCTTCAAATTTGTGAGTCAAATGGTTATTTAGGAATCAATCGCTTTCACCCAAAAGTTTACTCTTCCTCTTCATATAGGAAACCGCGCTCATCCCAAGCCCTCCACGTATATTTGTTATGGTACAAACATCTATATTATCTAAGCAATAGATTCCTTAAAGTCCTTTTGTGTAAAGGTTTGAAACTTTGATAAACGTGATCATGAAAAAACAACAAACATTTATACTATCTAAATAATAGATTCCTTAAATTTCTTTTCTTTTGTGTGTAAAGGTTGGAAACTTGGATGAACGTGATCATGAAAACAAACATCTATATTATCTAAATAATAGAATCCTTAAAGAAATATAATAGAGTCCTTAAAGTTCTTTTGTGTAGAGGTTGGGATGAATGTTTTCATTAAAAAATAATTACAAATAAGTGGAAGACAACTTTAACGATAATCTAAAATTATAAATATTTGTGATTAATGAAAAATAAGATTATATATAATGAAAGTGAAAGGATTTTTTCTATTTTAAAAATATAATAAAAGTGAAAGGATTTTTTCTATTTTAAAAATATAATAAAAGTGAAAGGATTTTTTCTATTTTAAAAAAAAAAAACTATGACTAATTGTGGAAACCTACACACTCTTAAAATATATTAAAAATAATTAAACAATATGATACTTAAAGTGGCCTTGAGCAAAGAGTCCTCATACACCTTTATTTGATGAACTTGTAAGCCAAATAGTGTTCATAAATGTTTATGATATTATAAATCCTAAAGAATTATGGAGTCTAACCTTAAAATATTGTGGAGTGTAATAAAATTTGGGGACTGACAACAACAAGAGGGCATCCTCTCTTATCTCTTATTAGAAGATTTTAATTTAAATCGATTTGATTTAATATGAAATTAATGGGAGTGTCATCCCAATTATTAGTATTTTGCTGGACATTAACACACATGGGTGTCGTTTTGGATATATTGAATTGAAAGCCATTAAATTAATGTGGGAGGAAATGACCACCGACCACACCTCGATTCAACAAAGAAATATAAAAGGTCTGATAATGTAGGTCAATATGCTTGCCTCACAGTTCGTCTCCAATCAAGACTAAGCATCATGGATTAGGGCAAACATCATGCTAGAGCTCTATTAAAATATCCACCTTCAAATTTGTGAGTCAAATGGTTATTTAGGAATCAATCGCTTTCACCCAAAAGTTTAGTCTGCCTCTTCATATAGGAAACCGCGCTCATCCCAAGCCCTCCACGTATATTTGTTATGGTACAAACATCTATATTATCTAAGCAATAGATTCCTTAAAGTCCTTTTGTGTAAAGGTTTGAAACTTTGATAAACGTGATCATGAAAAAAACAACAAACATTTATATTATCTAAATAATAGATTCCTTAAATTTCTTTTCTTTTGTGTAAAGGTTGGAAACTTGGATGAACGTGACCATGAAAACAAACATCTATATTATCTAAATAATATAATAGAGTCCTTAAAGTTCTTTTGTGTAGAGGTTGGGATGAATGTGTTCATTAAAAAACAATTACAAATAAGTGGAAGACAACTTTAACGATAATCTAAAATTATAAATATTTTTGATTAATGAAAAATAAGATTAAATATAATGAAAGTGAAAGGATTTTTTCTATTTTAGAAATAGTTAAAAGAAAATACATTTTTGGGACTAGCAAATATTGTATTACGTCTTTTCAACATGCATATTCTTTATATATTTGTATGGATGTGAAACATAAATCTAAGTATATTTATAAATAAATTAATAGAGCGAGTACAAAAACATTGGATAACGAGTTGTTTAAGATTAAAAAGGATACTTTTTGTAAGACACTCCTAGATGAGACATGACTATACTTCATATAATTGGAGACATTCAAAAAAATGATTTTGTATAAATAGAAAATGATAGTCATGGACAACAACAGGTTTCGATTAAATCAACCAATATGAGCTAAAAAGGGGGGAGAAAACAGAAAACAATAGTGGAAAAAAATGTTTGAAGAGAGGGCATATAAAAGAAAGGTGTCAAATGGATACAAAAACATTGAGAAGTCATTTTCAAGAATGTTATGAGAAGGGAAATTTGAGAAACACACCAAAATAAAACCACAATACTACATAAACAACTTCAACAAATAGAAGGAGATCAAATTGAAAGACTTATTGAATCTTAACATCCCATTGTGAGAAAAACATATAATAACACAACTAAGAACCAACTCACACGAGATGAGATGTCAAATAGGAAGATAGGAATAACTATAGGAGCGATGAGAGGAAATGTTATATCAAGCAATGAGTATGTAAAAACTAGGAGGTAGAAACCAAGCAGCAATGTCTTCTACATTGTGTTAGCACAAATTCTTGCCAGTTGGCGTTTTCTTCCAGTTTTGGGCCCCTGGTGTAAATGCATAGAAGTGGGATTTGAAAATTGGTCGAGTGTGTTTTATTCAAAGGCCACGGCCATGAGCGTCGAGCGCAACCGACAGAAGAAGCCCATTTCGGGCTTAAAATCAAGCGAGCAGGCACTTTGTCTTTCAATGGCGAAGATCCATAGATGGGGTAGATCGATGGCCATCGGGTAAGTTTGGGTCGCTGAGTTGCTCGTGGTCAAGTGCCTGAGCTCATCTCCTATGGCCAAAATCACGAAATGATCAAGCCATTTTGGTATTTCGGCTACCGAGACTTCGAGAGAACAGAGGGTCTCATCCTTTTGCTGCATTTCAAATCCCCGAAGCCCAAAACGCTGAAAGAATCCAGGCCAGAGGTGGTCCCACATTTGAGAAGTGATCTAGGTCGTCCATCCAATGGGACACGTGGCGCGCTATCCAGCCATTTCGGCTACCAGGACTTCAAGAGAACAGAGGGTCTCCTCCTTCCACTGCATTTCAGAACCCCAAAGCCCGAAATGCCAAAAGGGTCCAGGCCAGAGGCAGTCCCACATTGGAGAAGTGATCTAGGTCGTCCATCTAGTGGGACACGTGGCGCACGATCCAACCATTTCGGCTACCGGGACTTCGAGAGAACAAAGGGTCTCCTCCTTCCACTGCATTTCAGAATCCCGAAGCCCGAAATTCCGAAAGGGTCCAGGCCAAAGGTGGTCCCACATTTGAGAAGTGATCTAAGCCGTCCATCCAATGGGACACGTGGCGCGTGATCAAGCCATTTTGGCTACCGGGACTTCGAGAGAACAGAGGGTCTCCTCCTTCCACTGCATTTCAGAATACCGAAGCCCGAAATGCTGAAAGGGTCCAGGCCAGAGGCGGTCCCACATTTGAGAAGTGATCTAGGCCATCCATCCAATGGGACATGTGGCGCACAATCAAGCCATTTCGGCTACCGGGACTTCGAGAAAACAGAGGGTCTCCTCCTTCCACTGCATTTCAGAATCCCGAAGCCCAAAATGTCGAAAGGGTCTAGGCCAGAGGCGGTCCCACATTTGAGAAGTGATAGAAAAAACTATGCAAAGGGCCAAAGCGTTGGGTTTAGTTGCAGAAGGGATCGTTGCATTCTCCAGGTACCAATTCAAATCAGCCTCGATCTTGGTCCCTGCTAAAAGTAAGCGCAGGTGGGGAAGGTAGTTGAAACCTCAGCTCACTCATTAAATGTAAAGCATGAAGGTTCCAGTAGGCAGTCTGCCCGAGATAGTCCTGTATGCTAGTTTTTTTTAAAGAAGCCATGCCGAGTCCTCGTCTGACTAGAGGAGTCTGCACACGCTATTTTATCCTTTAATGTTTCAGCTACCCCCCCTATAAAGGCCATGCAAAAGGTGACATCTGACGAAGGATTTCGGGCTAGATTTGACTGAAGAGACGCCATGCCCTAGAAGTTCTAAGACGCCTCTGTTGGGCGGATGTTTAGGAGTATATTTACTCAGTTTTTGTATTTTTGTAAGTGTCGATGGTTGAGTTAGGCTCCCGATTGTAAAGTTTTGATGAAGCACTGGTTGCCCTGGTTA
Source organism: Picea mariana (assembly GCA_032191745.1). NCBI lineage: Eukaryota > Viridiplantae > Streptophyta > Pinopsida > Pinales > Pinaceae > Picea > Picea mariana. The sequence continues at coordinate 38,751 of JASDQU010750435.1, forward strand.
TGTATTGGCACTTGAGACTTCTTACCTTATGAATGTTAGCCTCTTTCCATCTCTCTGTTTACACTGTGTTAGAACCGCTCGGAATTGGAGGATCCAGTCGAGTTGTGCTGTTATAGGATGACGTATGTCGGATCACTGTAATAGTTTCATTGTTTCTAATCAGTTCTTTTATTTTCTCAATGCTGAATGACTTGGAATTGGAAGATCCAGTCAAGTCACCTTTCAGTTCCCCGAAACTTTGAACCAAGAGGATCTTGTGTTCTAAGTTTTTCCTCTTCAAGCTGTCGAAAGGCCTGATTCCCAAGGCATTCTTGCTCACTCCTCTTACCAAGTCTTCCATCTACTCATTTTATAATCAACCCACTGACTGAGGTTAGATCAAGACCTCTTCTGTTGTTACATACCAAGCCCGGTTTTCTGAGTTAGGACGATATCTTCCTGGGCCTCTATCCATATGATCACCCCATTAAATTATTCGTGACATAAACTAATGGGCATTGGGCTCTGCTCCTGCCGCAATCCAGGAGTGACTTCTGACTCCAACATTTCTGGTGTCGTTGCTGGGGACGAAGTTGAAAATTTTCCCCGAGATTGAATGACATCGAGCCTCTGATTCTGAAGGTGCATCAAGCATCAGAGCCTTTGAAGATTGCTACTATGCACCTGGCCACTCCATTGTGACGACTCCACTGTGGCGAACTTGCCTTTTTAATTGTGGATTTCAGAGGTAGACACACGCGGTCCCATCCACAGCTACCTCTAGCTATGCCTGAAGCTGAGCCGTAGGCAAATTTCAGAAGAGGAAAGGCCCCCCAAGGAGAAACTTCCACCGCCAAACTAGGTATTTTGTCATCTCCTTCTATAGAAAATCCTTTTTCTTCTCCTCAACTTCGCAACAGACCTTTTTCTGAAACCTCTCGTTTCCTAAATTTTAGAAGTGTTCTTGCCGATTTGTCTCCTCCTAGTTTTGGACTAGAGGGAGAAACCCTTGTCACTTCCCTTACCCCTGTAAGCCTATTTCCAGTATCTTCGGTTCAAGCTCCTTCCCCTCCGAGTTCTCCTCCACCTAATATCCCTATGGCAGGAGAAAATCCCCCCATGACAAGAATGCAGGCTATTATAGCTTCCAGGTATGCTCCCCTTTTGCTACCCCAGCCTCTCAACGCCCTTCCAGCAGATGGCTACCCCAAGCAACTTCCCAAGTTTACAAGCGAGGGGGACATAACTGCAGAAGAACACCTTGAAGCCTTTGACAGTTTTACAGACGACCATGTCATCATGCATGCAGATGTGTGGATGAGGATTTTCGTCCATAGCCTTGAGGGTGAGGCTAGAAAATGGTTTAGGGCCTTGCCTCTTGGATCTATTAATGGGATTGAGGCTTTGGATAATGCATTTTTGAGACAGTGGGGAGACAAAAAGGACTTCGTGTATTACATGACAGAGTTTGGATCTTTGAAGAGAAAGGAAGGAGAGTTTGTTTCTGACTTCTCCAAAAGATTTAACAAAATGTACAATAAAATCCCCGTTGAGATTAATCCATCAGAAGCCTCTGCGAAAATCACTTATGCTAGCACTTTTGATCCCGATTTATGCCTCCTATTGAGGGAAAGGAGAGCCACCACTCTGACGCACATACAGGACGCGGTCATAGAAGTAGAGTCTAATATATTGGTTGTTGACTGACTCAGGAGTAAGGCTGACAGAGACATACCCAGGAGGAGAGATGAAGCCTCCTCATCCCATTCCTCTCCCCTTCCTCCTCAGATATATGAGGTAACTAAAGTGTTGAAATCTCTTTCGGCTAGGATGGAAAGGTGGGAGTTAGAGGGGAAGCCTGTGTACAGAAATCCCCAGAATACTGATAACAGAGGTTTCAGGAGGCCTGGTAACAATGTGCCATAGGCCTCCCCAAGGGAACAAAGGAGTAGAGACAGAGATGATCAGAGGATTCAGACCCCTCTCCAAAACAACATAGTTGCTCATGAAGAAGGAGAGGAGATAGAAGAACTCGACCCTGAAATTCACTGCATTGAAGACACCTCCCCTTTTCCCCATTTGACTCAATATGCATATGAAGAATCCCTTATGAGCGTCCAAATCAATGAGTTGGGTAAAGTGGAGAAGGCCAACAACGCCCCTAACAGATACCATCTCCGGTCAAAGAAGAAAGATGATACTTTTGATTGCCAGGATCAACCCCTTATAGCAGAAAGGCCTGCTAAAGCTGTTGCGAAAACTACTAAAGAAACGAAAGCTCAGAATACTTTGTCAGAAACCAAAGAGCCTGTTTCTGAGGTAAGGGAACCTCCTAAGCCCCTCTCCTCTTTTATTTTTGAGCATGAGATTCAGAAGATCAGAATTCATGTACCCCTCTCAGAACTAGTTAAAAATGAAGATTTCAAAAGGTCCCTCTCTAAGATGTTACAATCTGAGCCCCCCTAGCTTTCCACAGACTCAATAAATCTTCAAGATGAAAAGCCAGCAGTTTTCTTAAGTCCCATGGTATAAGATAGAGATGATTCATCCCCTCCCTTCTACACATTCCTGAACATACATGATAAGGTGCTAAATAATTGCCTCATGGATTCAGGGGCTTCCCACAACCTTATGCCCAAAATAGTCATGGAAGAATTGGGACTGGAGGTGACGAAGTCTTACCATGATTTATACTCTTTCGATTCAAGGAGGGTGAAATGCCTCGAAGTCATCGAAGACTTGGTCGTCTCTTTGTTTTAGCTACCAATGAAAAGTGTGGTCATGGACATTGTAGTAGCCGATGTTCCTCCCAAGTTTGGCATGTTGTTGTCAAGATATTGGATTAAAAAGCTTGGAGGAACATTACAAATGGATCTCACATATGCTACCATTCCAGTCTTTGGAGGGGAACACAGGAGGTTGTACAGAGAGGCCCAGCTGGCCTACATTGTTAGTGATGAGGCAAACCCCACCAATCACCCTATCTTTGCACTAGACACTGATTTGGGATCTAGTTTGTTGAAGCTCACTGATGCTTCTGAAGCCCCTTTTCAAGTCAGAATTCAGCCCCCTTTTAATCACGAGATGCCTCCTCCAACCACCTCTGTTTGGAAGATGTTTTTCGACAGGGCTTATTCTATTGAAGGCGCCAGCATGGGAGTGGTGTTGGTGTCACCTTGTCAGGAAACCATGTCCCTGTCATTCAAGCTAGAATTTGAAGCCACCAATAATGTGGCAGAATACGAAGCTCTGGTTTTGGGTTTAAGGGCTGCAAAGGAGATGGGGATAGAGGAGATAGTGGTGTTTGGAGATGCTGAGCTGATTATTCAACAAGTCAGAGACACTTATCGGGCCAAGCATCCTTGACTCAGGAGCTACAAAAATGAGGTGTGGGACTTGATTGACAATTCCTTCTCAGCTTTCAACATCTCTTTTGTTCCAAGGGAGAAAAATGCTTTGGCCGATTCCTTAGCCGTTTCGGCGAGTCTGTTTAGGATCCCTCTATTGCATAAGAGAAAATATGATGTTGAGATAAAATATAGGCCAGTTGTACCAGACAATGTTAGACATTGGAAGGTATTCAAAGACGATCTTGAAATCAAGAATTTTCTGCAGGCTGTCGATGAATTTTCTGCGTTGCACATTGATCAAGACCCTGACCTTGAAGGTCACCCCTGCCCTGAGGTATTTTTAAATAAAATTGCTAATCACCATATTATTCAGCTGCCTAGAAATCACATTCCGAAGGGAATAGTCCCTTTAGAAATATTGTTCGATGGTAATGATGTGGATGTAAAGGTTGAAGTTTCGAATGAAGATGTTGATTCGGCTGAGTGCAACATTGGCACACAGGAGGAGCCTAAGTTGGTCAAGTTGTCGAGCAGTTTGAACAGAGAACATAGGGCCAAATATACTGATCTATTAAGATAATTTGTTGATGTGTTTGCATGGACTTATGAAGACCTCAAGACATATGACAAGTCTGTCATTGAACACAAGATCCCACTGAAGGAGAAGGCTAAACCATTTAGGCAGAAGTTAAGATAGATAAATCCCATGTTGCTGCCTGTCATGGAGAGAGAAGTAAGGAAGCTGTTAGATGCCCAAATCATTGTTCCCTTGAGATTTTCTGAGTGGGTAGCCAATTTGGTCCTAGTAAGGAATAAAAGTGGTGAAATCAGTCTCTGTGTTGACTTCAGGAACCTGAACTGAAGCTCAAAGAAAGAAAACTATCCCTTGCCTAACACGGAACACATATTGCAAAAGGTGACTGGCGCATCCAAGATATCCATGGTTGATGGCTTCTCTGGGTATAATCAGATATCATTCATGCCCGAGGACAGAGAGAAGACGACCTTCACCACTTCTTGGGGTACATTCATGTATGTCAAGATGCCGTTTGGACTTATGAACACAGGAGCGACTTTTCAACGAGCTATGGATATGGCCTTCATAGGAGAGAAAGACCAGTTTGTGGTGATCTATCTGGACGACATCAAAGTCTTCTCCAGGTCTGATATGGAGCACTGTTGTCACCTAAGGAAGGTTTTCTTGAAATGCCAGAAGTTTGTCATTTCTTTAAATCCCAAGAAGTTTGTTGTTGCTATGAAGGAGGGTAAGTTGTTAGGCCATATAGTATCGACAGAGGGAGTGAGGATTGATCCCAACAGGGTAGAGGAAATTCAGACCCTATCACTTCCCAGATCTAGGAAGGAAGTTCAGGCCTTTTTGGGGAAGATTAATTTTCTAAGGAGATTCGTCTCAAATTTTGTTGAATTGGTGAAACACATCACAGCCATGCTCAGGAAAGGAAATGAAGTAAAATGGCCTGCTGAGCCCAGGGAATCTTTCATCCAAATAAAAAGGGCATTGACTGAGGCACCTGTGCTGATCAATCCTAACTATTCCAAGGATTTTCTAATTTTTTTGTTCGCTTCTTTTGATACAGTAGCAGTGGTCTTGTTGCAGAAAAACGAGGAAGGTCAAGAGCATCCCATTTCTTTCTTCAGCAAGGCATTAAGAGATGCAGAGATCGGGTATGAAATCATGGAGAAACAAGCTTATGCCTTAGTGAAAGCTCTCAAAGCTTTCAAATTCTATGTCTTGCACTCAAAAGTGACTGCATACATGCCTTCAGCATCTGTGAAAGATATCCTTATACAACCTGACGTAGATGGAAGAAGAGGTAAATGGATTGCCAAGATTTTGGAGTTTGACCTAGAGATAAAGCCCACCAAGATGGTTAAAGGGTAGGGTTTAGCCAAGCTATTGGCTGAATCCAATTGCAAGGCCTTGGGGATTAGCTTCATAAATGCTTGCTCAGAAAATTAGCCAGTTGAGTAATCCAGCAAAATCTCTCACAACGCCTCATCACTAGCAGAATGCACCTAGTACCGATACATTTTGTACTTTCTGCAGGAGATGAAGCCTCCTGATGGAATGGGTAAGAGTAAGGCAAGAGCTTTAAAGCTCAAGACTATAAGGTATTGCCTCATTGACCAAGTCTTGTACTGGAGAGACCCCCTACGGGTGTTTCTGAGGTGTCTGAGCCCACAGGAAGCCCATAAAGTTATGTTTGATTTCCATGGCGGCCTTTGTAGAGGGAATCATTTTTGGAAGACCACATCTCACAAAATTATTAGGGTTGGGTACTACTAGCCCACCTTGTTCACTAATATCTGCAGAGAAATTAGAGCTTGTATCAAATGCCAAAGGTTCTCAGGAAAGCAGCAACTCAACTCATTGTCACTAAAGCATGTGGTAGCTTCAGCACCTTTTCAATAGTGGGGGTTGGACTTCATTGGGGAGATTCATCCTCCTTCAAGTGGCCAGCACAGATGGATCCTGACTGCGACAAACTATTTCACTAAGTGGATAGAAGCGGCCCCCACCAAGAGTGCTTCTCATAAGGTTATTATCAGCTTCCTGGAGGATATCATAGCCAGATTTGGTTGTCCCAGTAGAATTGTCATTAATAATGCTGATTATTTCAAGTCTGAGCCTATGATTAAGTTCCGTGAACAGTTCAAAATTTCATTGATTCACTCCACCCCCTATTATCCTTAAGGAAATGGACTGGCAGAGTCTTCCAATAAAAGCTAATCAAGCTCATCAAAAGATTGTTGGAAGACAATAAGAGGGCCTGGGATTCAAAGCTCAAATTCGCTCTATGGGTCGATCGAGTGACAACGAAAAAGTCCCTGGGCACCTCACCTTTTCAACTGGTTTATGGGACGGAGGCTATTTTTCCCACTCAACTCGCGTTACCTGTAGCAAAATTCTTCCAGGAGATTGAAGGAGAGCCAGATCATATGGTCAGAAGGATTCATCAAATAGTGGAGGTGCAACAGATCAGGTAACAGGTGATGGACGTGGCCCATAGTCATCAGCAGAAGGTCAAGCAGGCTTTTGACAGAAAGGTCACAAAGAAGGAATTTGAGCTCGGGGATTTGGTGCTTAAGTGGGATGCACCCAGGCAGGATAGGGGAAAACACAGCAAGTTTGACGCCCTCTGGATCGGGCCCTTCAAGACCACTAAAGTATTCTCAAATAACACTTATAGGTTGCAGGATTTGGAGGGTGAGGAAGTATTTAATTTCCCCGTAAATGGGATTTTCCTGAAAAGATGCTTTGTTTGAGCCATAGGTGGCTCCTCGTTTTGTAAATATTGTCCTTTTAGTTGTTTACTTATTTATTTTTGGCTTAATAGACGACTCCATAGCCCAACCACAAGGCACTGAAGCTGCAAATGAGTTTTTAGAGCATCACAAGGATGACTCTATCCCCCATGGAGCCTAATGTTAGCACAAATTCTTGCCAGTTGGCGTTTTCTTCCAGTTTCAGGCCCCTGGTGTAAATGCATAGAAGTGGGATTTGAAAATCGGTCGAGTGTGTTTTATTTAAAGGCCGCAACCATGAGCATCGAGTGCAACCCACAGAAGAAGCCCATTTCGGGCTTAAAATCAAGCGAGCGGCCACTTTGTCTTTCAATGGCGAAGATCCACAGATGGCGTAGATCGACGACCATCGGGTAAGTTTGGGCCGCTGAGTTGTTCGTGGTCAAGTGTCTAAGCTCATCTCCTATGGCCAAAATCACGAAACGATCAAGCCATTTCGGCATTTTGGCTACCGGGACATCGAGAGAACAGAGGGTCTCATCCTTTTACTACATTTCAAATCCCCGAAGCCTGAAACGTTGAAAGGGTCCAGGCCAGAGGCGGTCCCACATTTGAGAAGTGATCTAGGCCGTCCATCCAATGGGACACATGGCTCACAATCCAGCCATTTTGGCTACTAGGACTTCGAGAGAACATAGGGTCTCCTCCTTCCACTGCATTTCAGAATCCTAAAGCCCGAAATGTCAAAAGGGTCTAGGCCAGAGGCAGTCCCACATTTGAGAAGTGATAGAAAGAATTGTGCAAAGGGCAAAAGCGTCGGGTTTAGCTATAGAAGGGATCGTTGCGTTCTCCAGGTACCAGTTCAACTCGGCCTCGATCTTGGTCCCTGCTAAAAGTAATTGAAGGTGGGGGAAGGTAATTGAAACCTTGGCTCACTCATTAAATGCAAAGCATGAAGGTTCCGACAGGCAGTCTGCCCGAGATAGTCCTGTATGCTGGTTTTTTTTAAAGAAGCCATGCCGAGTCCAAGTCTGACCAGAGGAGTCTGCACACGCTATTTTAGCCTTTAATGTTTTAGTTACCCCCCCTGCAAAGGCCATGCAAAGTTAAGGTGACGTCTAATGAAGGAGTTCAAGCTAGATTTGACTGAAGAGACACCATGCCCTAGAAGTTCTAAGACACCTCTGTTGGGAGGATGTTTAGGAGTATATTTACTCAGTTTTTGTATTTTTGTAAGTATCGATGGTTGAGTTATGCTCCCGATTGTAAAGTTTTGATGAAGCACTGGTTGCCCTAGTTATGTATTGGCACTTGAGACTTCTTGCCTTATGAATGTTAGCCTCTTTCCATCTCTCTCTTTACACTGTGTTAGAACCGCTCGGAATTAGAGGATCCAGTCGAGTTGCGTCGTTATAAAATTATGTATGTTGGATCACTATAATAGTTGCATTGTTTCTAATCAGTTCTTGTATTTTCTCAACGCTGAATAACTTGGAATTGGAAGATCCAATCAAGTCACCTTTTAGTTCCCCGAAACTCTGAACCAAGAGGATCTTGTGTTCTAAGTTTTTCCTCTTCAAGATGTCGAAAGGCCTAATGCCCAAGGCAGTCTTGCTCACTCCTCTTACCAAGTCTTCCATCTGCTCATTTTATAATCAAACCACTGACTAAAGTTAGATCAAGACCTCTTCTGTTGTTACATACCAGGCCCAGTTTTCTGAGTTAGGGCGATATCTTCCTGGGCCTCTATCCATCCGATCACCCCATTAAATTATTCGTGACATAAACTGATGGGCGTTGGGCTCTTCTCCTGCTGCAATCCAGGAGTGACTTCTGACTCCAACACACTGTCAAAATACTCACAAATCTAGGACAAGTCAAATTTGCATATCAAATATTGGGGATCAACATTTTAGGAGGATCGACTGAGAGGCACAACAAGGTTGGCTAAGAAAGTGATACAAGCAAGAAACAAAAGACTCGAGGAATGTCCTTGAGGCAACTAGCCCTGGATGTAAAGAAAAAGATATTAGACTCACTTGAGTAAACCAAATTCATAATTTGAGCCATGCTATTACACTACTAGCTTTAGTTATCCTAATTTCTTGCCATATTTTTTGAAAAATAACACACATAATGTAAAATTTGTTGTTTCATATGGAATTCAATATTGTGAACAATGTAATAAAATATATCTATCTCTTTAACTATTAACCATTATGAAACCAATAAGCTAGCTTGAGTGGTTAAAATTTGCTTTGAGTTTCATGCGGGATGTCTTGGAATCAATCTCCTAAACTAATTATTTTTATTACGTGTCTCTTTTGATATTCCTAGCAAATCGTATGCCATAATCAATGCCAAATATATTTATATAAAATACCATCCAAAATAAAACATAAAATATACCCAAAATATATAAAACACAAAATATGCCCCAAAAAGGAAAAAATTATAATTTTTTCCAAAACTATATAACCATTAAGCCCACCTTAATATTATTTATAAGACTATATATAAACTAACCTCCTCCCTATGCTTCTCATTAATATTATTTACTTCTCATTAATATTATTTATAATACTATATATAAACTAACCTCCTCCCTGTGCTTCTCTTTGTTTTAAAGTTATAGAAGATCAAGTACTCTCCATGTACTTCTCGTTTTTATTAAATAGTTGTTGTCCTTCATGTGCTTCTCATTTTTATTAAATGCTTCTTGCAAATTGTTATCAACTAATATTTAGATCCTCGATCAAATACTTTGAAGAAGGTTATTCCTCGTTTAGTTAAGATCCCAAGTTTTACTACTCCAAAAGTGAGTTGGTTTGATGGAGCAGCGTAGTTAAGTGATCAAAGGTGTGGGGTTGGGGGATTGATCAGGATTAGTGAAAAATTATTTTATAATTGGACCTTCAACTTCAACATCAGGACAAATACTAGGGTAGAACTTCTTGGAGCGTGGGAGACTCATATCATGGTTGTGCAGTTGAATATTGAAGTCATCCAGGTAATTGGCGACTCAAAGATTGTTACGGACCTAACCCCTCACGTAGGTATAATAATATATTCCGATGTAATAAAGGTCAATATTAATAAGGCCTAGAAATAAGGAAGAATAAGTCCAATGTAAGAAGACCTAATAGAAGCTTTCGCTTCTAGAAGGATCTTCCTTTAGATGGTTCTTTTAATAGACATATTTAGTATAAATATGAGTCAAGGGCATCAAAACTTTTGTCTTGGATATTATAGTAATAAATCTCTTCTCTGCTGGAGGTTGCCCCCTCGTAGAGGCAAGTGAACATTGCTCTCAGTAATTAAAGTGCTCTTTTTGGTGTTATTATGTTATCATTTTGGTATTATTGTGGTGTTGTTCTGGTCATATTGTTGTTCATCTGCCATTTCTAGCTATTTATTTATGTTTTGCATACTTTTTTATATCTAGAATATTACAAGTGGTATATGTTATCACACAGTTTCTAGCAAGGATAAAGGATAAAGGTTGGAGAGTAAAACTGGCGTAACATGAACCAATCCCACCCAATGTCACCACAATGGGATGGTTCTTTCTCTTTAGGGTGGTAAGGCCCAGGGGAGGCGTCCCCAGTGACCTGGGGTTTTGAGAAGGAAAAATATTATAACAAAAGGATAATTTTCCCCCTCACAAGTCACCGCCGAGTAGATAGTCTGGCTAAACATCCAATAATAAAGTAAAACCCCCAAGAGATACACCTGCCTGAGACAAAGAAACAATAAATTGATATATGCAAGCTTTGGTCAATGGGTTAGTACTTCATGTAAATCAATGACTATCTGATACACTTATAAGCAATTTGATAATAAATATTGATGAAGTCAATGTTTATAAATAACAATTAAAATTATGTCACTTCTTCAATAAATGCTAAAACAATATGGCATTCAATGCAATAAATCAACACTTCATTCAATTAATGCCTTTAATCACCATTCAATTGCTTATAAAGAAAAACGTTTTGCTGCACCAATGATATTATAGCTAAGGATGATGGCAGCAATAGGTTAGTTAGGTTAATTCCTAAGCTAGGGTTAGTAGTTAGGGTTTGATTCAAGGTTTTAAAAATGATTGTGATCAAGTTCACTTCAAAGAAAGGTGTCTTTTATATCAGTGTCTTAGGGTTAATGGAGTCAAAGAGTGAAGGACACAAGAGCTAAAGGATGCAAAGGTAAAATGGCTAAGGACTAGAGGGAGAAGCTTTTTGAGGTGTTGCTAAAGCAAGGCCTCAAAGTCAAAACCCTAGGGGAGAGAGGCTCACCTTGGTGTAGGAGAACTAGGCCTCGATGCTCTCTCTTCCTTCCTTAACTCAATGGCAATCACGTCTAGTTGAAGATGAAGTGTAAAACCAAGATAAGAAGGTTTGATGAAGCAAAGTGTTGCTACAACAAGGCTCTACTAGCAAACCCTAGAAAGATTGGCCCAAAGTGTATAAAACCTAGGCTTTATGGCGTCTCCTTCTTCTCAGCTTATAAATAGTACGGCTAGCACAAACGAATAAGGAATGAGAGTGTAGCTACGGCTAGGCTCTCTCTTTCTTCAAAAATGGCTGAAAATTTTATCTTAATGGGGACATGAGACAAGGACCTACTTGTGTGCTTGTCACCTAGGGTTTTGTTCAGCAAAATTATAAATATATGCAAGAAATAAATAATGCAACCATTCAATCAAGAAGTTTTGCAGAAAAATACTTACATATCACCAAGAAAAAGCATAGCAAACCCTAGTTGTAACACCTTCCATCAAGAGAAATGTCAAAACATGCCATGAAAATCTTCCTTCAACAATTGTGCCTCACTAAATCAGCGAAATAACCCAATTCTAGCGCAAATTTCAGACCTCACTAGTGAATGAGTGAGAGATGATGAAAAAATCAAGGTGAAAATCCTTCATTTATACAGTACCATGAGCTAATTTTACATTTTAGGTCATGAAAAAGGTCGACAAGGATAAAATACTAAATCATATTGTTTTTACATTAAAATGTCAAATTAAAACCCTAATGAAGCTAAAAAGAGACATCAAGCCCCTCTAAGGGACATGTTAGCCCCTTCTAGGGAAAATGGGTCATCCTGGAGCAAAACGTTAGCCCTCCTTGGAATTCTACAACCTGCCACACTTGCCAAGGCTGGATGATGTCATGGTCATCATGGATGACATCATAGGCCTTCCAAGGCCAAAGTTCCACTAAAAAAGGGCCAATCCCCCTAGGTCAAGCTCTGCCAAGGTGCCTCTAGTGGAATTTCCTCCTCTTCTCCGCTACAAAGCCCCTGATCCATATATATACTGTCTCTTCCCCCTGATGGGGTCTCAACATCCACCTGGTGGGCTCTTCAGCCCCATGGAGGTCCGAAATGATCATCTCCCCATGTGTACCGGTCCAAAATGGTACATGTCCGTCGGTAATGGTCTTGCACATCAATAGTTATGCCCTCCATGGGCTCATCAGTCACAGGGATCATAGCAATGTCAATCACATCTCATCATCAATATTATTAAACACGCGCATAAAATCCCTAATATATCAGTCAAAAGATCAAAGATATTACACAAGCCTGCAATACAGGTTTGGAGAAAAGGAAAAGACGTCCTATT